>SDVV010000104.1:0-40886 GCA_016164225.1 Gammarus roeselii | reverse complement strand
CATATATAAAGGTTAATGTTTTCCATCAATCAGTCTCACGGCCGTATTTATCAACCAATGTCAACTATGGTCTGCTGCCCATGAACGACAATGTGAGTTGATGTTACGAACAATAGTTCTGTGCCTCATACATTTCGAATTCTCACGCACATATTTAGCCAATTTCGCAGCCAATTTGAAAAAAGTTCTTCGAAAACACCCTTTTTAAGAACCGACAAGTAGCAGAACTCAACGGAATATAATAAATAAAAATTATTCGCGTTATATTTACATGCCGTCTCTATTGTTTTATTCGTGCAATGTCCTTGTTCGACATTGGACAGTACTTCCACCTGTAGTGGAATAGAGCTTCATTAATAATAAAGCAGTGTGCTGTTGGAGGGCCCCATGCGTGACTGCATTGATCGATGATGGGCTGATTGGACGACGTAAGCCTCTGATAAACCAGCGATAATCATACCAAAAAACTGATTAAATTATTCTACAAAGTTGGGCGGCCAAAACTTTCACCTTTAATCGATTCACAGCAGGAGCTTTTGTGGCCTCCATATAATTCTTAAAGAAACATGTTTTGTTCGCAAAGAGTACATCAAAGTCTCTTTCAAATGACATGAATGGCATAAAAGATTGTATGCAAATTCTTGGAGGGAGGGCTTAAAAAAATAATGTTGGAAGAGCCACACCACAAACGCTCTATATCGTGTTACTCAATTCATTGACTGATTTCTCAACAGATGGCGTGTGCTTATGAGGGAGGGCTTGACTTACTGAGTCAGCAGTTTCGTAGCTTCGGATCACGACAGTTGGCTCCAGTCAGCGTCAGGCACGATACTTCTGCTTGGTACATTTTGGAAATTCATTGTCGAAACTTCAGGCGATAAAATTAGATGAGGCAAAAAGGAAAAGACTTCAAAAACAGAAGTGTGCCCTGCAGTGTCCCCAGTCAGCTGATGTGATTCAATAGCGAGCAATGCCGAGTTAATATTATTAGCAGTAGCGAGCAATGCTGAGGGAATATTATTAGCAGTAGCGAGCTATGCCGAGGGAATATTATTACCAGCAGCGAACAATGCCGAGGGAATATTATTACCAGTAGCGAGCAATGCCGAGGGAATATTATTACCAGCAGCAAGCAATGCCGAGGGAATATTATTGCCAGTAGCGAGCAATGCTGAGGGAATATTATTACTAGTAGCGAGCAATGCTGAGGGAATATTATTACTAGAAGCGTGCAATGCCGAGGGAATATTATTACTAGCAGAGAGCGATTCCGAGGGTACATTAATACCAGTAGCGAGCAATGTCAGAGGAATATTATAACCAGTAGCGAGCAATGCCGAGGTAATAATATCACCAGTTGCGAGCAATGCCGAGGGAATATTATTACCAGTAGCGAGCAATGCCGAGGGAATATTATCACCAGTAGCGAGCAATGCCGAGGGAATATTATCACCAGTTGCGAGCAATGCCGAGGGAATATTATTACCTGTAGCGAGCAATGTCTAGTGAATGTTATTGCCTTGTCTGTTTTCGCTTATTTTTCTTTGACATCCGGTCGTATGGTAGACTGAATAACACACTAATATAATGACAATAATGATGCTAATTTCATGGTTATAAATGATAATACTAGTAGTTGTTCTACAACTACTACTAATACTACTACTACTACTACTACTACCACTTCTACTACTACTACTACTACTTCCCGTGCCGTATACTAACCGACTCTTTCCTGTTTTTTGTAGAATCTTTCGTGTTTTATGCAGACTTTCGTGTTTTTTGCACTCTTTCGTTGCTTTTTTTGCTGACTCTTTCATGTTTTTTGCAGACTCTTTCGTGTTTTTCTGCAGACTCTTTCGTGTTTTTACAGACTCTCTTGTGTGAGAGCTGTGTCAAGTGCGGACATTTGCCGTGTTAAGTGAGTTAATAAATAATATAATAAATCTTGGAAATATTATTGAAAATAGAAAGCTAAGTGAGTAATAAACCGCGCCTGCGAAAAAGAGGGCGAAGATTCCCACGGACGACGTCTGAGGATGCCTCCTACTGTGGCGAACTGCTCGGTCTGCTTCGCCAGGACGAGCAGGAGCGTCTTCAGGGACCTGGCTGGAAACCTCATCTGCCGGTTCTTTGAGTTGAATGACAGGCTCGACCAGTCTTGGTGACCTTCCAGGGCCTGCGGCGGAGGGACGACGAAGAAAGAGAGGACGGGATCCTTGAAGGGGAAAGGTCTTTGTCCTCGAGTGAGTATGTGGAGATGAGGAAGGAGATCGGCAGGACTTGTGAGTCCGTAGCGTAGGTGAGGGCCGAGGTACGTAAGGTCCAAGGACCTTGTTAGTAAGCGTGATCTAGAGAGTCTCGCTGCAGACCTCAGTAGAAACTTACGTTCTGATATGGAGAGGGCAAGTAAGGGCCTGGCGGAACAAACGAGGAAACTAGTAAAAGTTAACGAGTTGGTGGTCCATGCTTTACAGCTGGACTGAGAGGCATCCCGGGAGAAGATTGACCGAAGAGACCAAGTTCGACCGCTGGGGAATCTTGGGGGTCTTGCTCTGACTTCCTACCGTGACGTCCTGGTTAAGAGTCTGCAACGGCAGCACGCATCCGCCCCTAAGCCCATATCAGGGCTGCCGGTGCTGGATGTGAGCTCGCAACTCGCTTCCACCTCTAAACCCAAGCCCGGGGTACCTATTTCCCGTCAGGCCAAGAGGTCATCGGCTACTCGGAAACGGAAAACCCGGACTAAGCAGATACCTCGGACCAAGACATCCGCGGATCGAAACCGCACCCAACCTCGACATGGCGGCGTAGATTTGAATGGATTTCAGCAGGTCCAGAACCGGTTCACCGCCCGCGTTTGTGATGACAACGCGGAACACTTTAAGAGGTTCACGGACCTGGACGGCAAAATTGAGACACTTGTCCTAGGTGACTCTTTCGTCCGACACCAGGCGGTTGAATTTGTTCATAGGTGTAAGGCAAAGAGGAGGGTTATTTGCAAACCCGGTGCCACGATTGAAAACATGCAGAGGTGCCTTTGCAGAGGTTTTGGTTTCCAGCCGAGAGGCACTCATCATCTGCCATGCACCAATGATCTTAAAAGGACAAGGCCGGAAGATCTGCTAGCCAAATATAGGCTGATATCTAACCTCAAGGCAAAACCGAATCGAGTGGTCATCACATTCATCTAACCGCGGATGAATGACGAGCTGTATAGTGAGTTAACCTAAACAAATCGAGCCCTCGAGATCTTTTGCAAGTCCGATGGAGTGTCCTTCATCAACTTGTTTGATGACTTTCGGGAGAGGCCCGATCTGCTCCTAAGAGACGACCTACACCTGAATGATGTAGGAAATGCCCGACTTGGCCGACTGCTCCACCTAAGCGCTAAGAAATACTATGCCCAAAAGTTAGAGGTCCAGCGTGCTTTGAACGGTCTAGTTTTGGCCGCAGGAAACCCTACCTAGAGGGCCCCGTGCCCGCAGCAGATTTCCGGACGGGAGCGATGACCGATCAGTCGCTCCAAAAGGTAGAAGCTGCGTTCACGGTAGATGCGCTACAGGGCTCACGAGAAGGCAATTCTAGGGATGGTTAAGATCCTGGTCCACAGCCGCCAGATCGAGACCGCCCTAATGATGAAAATGTCGAAGACCGAGACACGCACCGTCTAAAGGTTTTCTTCTGTACCGCGCAGTCATTTGCCCATAAGTTCGACGAACTGAGGGGTCTGACGACCATGAACTCATTTGATGTTTTGGGCATAAACGAAACATGGCTCGATCTCCAGAGTAGGAACCTGGCAGCAGAGATAAAGCTACCAGGCTGCAAAATGTTCAACGTGGACAAACCCACCCCCAGTAAACGAGAGGCCGGGTCCGTGCTGTACATAAAAGAGATACTGTATCCATTTCTTATAGCAACGCTCGCCACCGTTGCTTTCGAAATACACAACGCATAAATCAAAGTGCCTCATGCGACACTGAAGCTGGCATTGGTTTACCTACAACAGCCACACCCTTGCGGAACAAGATGCCCAGCTGTATGAGAAGCTGGAAGAAATAGTCTCAAATAATCACGAGATGATCATCTTCGGTGACTTCAATATCCCTTACATTGACTGGGTGAGCTTAACTTAACCAGGCAATAAACTAAACTAAAGCCGATAATGACATGACCCAGTATGTTTGTGAACCAACCAGGGCAAACAACATACTGGCCCAAGTCATGTCAGCTGAGGAGCGCTTGGTGGGCAACATCCTAGTTGGCAAAAAACTAGGAGGGGCTGAGCACAACGCGGTGGAATTCACCACTAAACTACCTCGTCCAGCCCCCCAGGGAGCTATACGTCGCCCCAATTTTGCTCGAGCAGACTTCTATGAGATGGGCAAACAACTAAATGAGCTTAATTTAATCGAACAACTCGACGAAGGTACGGTGGAAGCTTGCTGCCGTATCCTCAATGAGAGAGTTCGCGAGGCCGGCGACCGATGTATACCCTTGAAGACAATTGATCCCGCTCAAACGATCAGGCCCCCTTGTTGGAACGTCGAAGCTGCAAGAGCCTCGAATCGTTGCGATCAATTAAATGCGCAACGGATAAGGGACAACACCGCAGAGGCGCCAGAACTGCATTGCCTGGCGTGTAGGACAGCCACTAGACTTGTTCGATCCTCTAAGCACACGAAAAAAAAAACATTGTAGATAACGCTAAATATAACCCAAAAGATTTCTATCGCTACATCATCGAGCGTAGAATTGCTAGGGACTCAGTTGGTCCGCTAATGGATGAAGATGGTGTCCTAAGAACGTCAACTGAGGACATGGCCAGTGTCTTGAATAGCTTATTCTGTTCAGTGTTCACAGTTGAGGGCCCCGGCAACGAACGAGATACTGTTTACACTGGGGAAGTCAGCCTCAACGACATTGCGTTCACAAGAGAGGAAGTTGTCAAACAACTTGAGGGATTGGACATTTACAAATCGATCGGTCCCGATGGACACCACCCAAGAGTTCTCAAAGAAACTCGACGAGTGGCGAGGTCGATGACGAGTGGCGAGGTCCCCAAAGACTGGAGAGTTGCCAATGTCACGGCAATCTTTATCAAAGGTGACCGACAATCGCCCAGCAACTATCAAACAATCAGCTTGACGTCGCTCGTGTGCAAAACCATCGTGTGATTGACACGAAATCATCTAGTCGATCATCTGGGATACAACGGACTCATTCATGACACTCAACATGGTTTCCGCCGTAAAAGGAGTTGTCAGATGAATCTGCTGGACTTTTTCAATGAGATTATCGACTTGAATGACCGTCGCAAGGCAGTGGATGTCATCTACCTAGACTTCCAAAAAGCCTTCGACAAGGTGCCGCCCAGGAGACTATTACACTAAGTCTCTGAGCTCGGCATTGGCGGAAACGTACTCCGCTGGTTGCGCGCCTGGCTAACAGGAAGCAAGCAAAGAGTCAGCATCGGCCAAGTTTTGTCCGAGTGGGCCCCTATTACCTCTGGGGTGCCCCAGTGCAGTGTCCTGGGTCCTATCCTCTTCTTAATCTATGGAAACGACATGGATACGGGGCTTCTGTCCAAGTTATCAAAATTTGACGACAGCACGAAGCTCTGCCATGCAGCATGGAGGGAGGGAGACAGAGTTGAGATTCAACAAGATCTCGAAAAACTCGTGCAATGGTCGGAAGCGTTGCCGATGCCCTTCAATATTACAAAATGTACAGTTATGCACATGGGATGTCGCAATGTCAGGTTCAACCACACGATGGCAGGAAGCGATCTTGCAACTGTTGACCAACAGAGAGACTTGGGCGTCCAAATCTCGAAGATTATAGATTTTCGTACCCTTGGCTACATCTCCCGTAACTTCCTCTGCAAAACGAAGGACATTGTCATGCCGTTGTTCACGTCCCTCGTCCTTCCCCACCTCGAGCATGCATTCCCCTTCTGGTCTCCACACATGAGGGGGGACATAGCCAAACTGGAACGAATCCAGCATCGTGTTACTTAGCTTATCCTGCAGCCACGCCATCACAGCTACGAGGCTAGGCTTAAAGAGCTTGGCCTCATCACCCTCGAGCAACGAAGGCTGAAGGGCCAGCTCATTGAAACCTTCAAATACCTGAAGGGATTCAACAGCGTGAGCCCTGTCGGCCTGTTCGGCAGGAACCACAACATCCGTACCCTAAGCAGCGGGGCTAAACTTGTGGAAAAACGTTTCGCTACGACTATAATGCAACACTTTTTCCCGATCGCAATCTCACGGGTTGGGAACGACTTACCAGCTGCGGTAGTTGGCTCCGAATTCATGAATGCGTTCAAAAACGCGCTCGGCAAGCACTGGGCTCCGTGACTCGGTTAACCTGAAAACGACACGACTTTCCCAGGAGCTGTCGAGATTGTAATCATAGGGACATGGGGAAGGAGCATGACCCGTCTCTCTTTACAATTCAAGCTATTACTACTAATAAATTCATTATTAGTAACAATAATAACATGTCGATGGTAGTAGCAGTTGTTAATTATTACTCATAATTTCATCATCAGTAACAATGTAATGGCTGCTATTGCTGACCAACTCAAGCGATTGGAAACTCCACATCGGAACGGAACGCTCCCAATATTAACATTGCAAGTACAGGCAGACTGATAATACTGCATTGCAAGTATAGACAGACCGATAATATCTCGCGAACAATCATTCTAGGAATTCACCGGGTGAGAGGTGTTACGGCGACTCTCATCCACCCCTAAACCCACGCCAGGGCCACCGGTACTGGGTGTGAGCCCGTAACGGTACTGGAGGGATACCATATATTTTTACTCTTTATTTTTAATATTCTTATGTGGTACGGTACTAGCATTCACCCCCACATCCCATGATATACGAAAATCGAACCCGCGCCAAGAGGGGAGCTCCTGCTCAACTCTGTGATACGGCCTTGATTCGACGTGTATAATCCATTGCTGAAGACAACGAATATCTTCCTACGGAGAAACCTTGCCGACACGGTGGCATTTTTCTTTTTACTTCTCTACGTTTCCTCTGGGAGAGGAAAGAAAGAAGAAAAATGGGGAGAGATAGCCAAACTTGAAGTCTTTCGGCGACTCACCCCCACACCCCATGATATTCGAAAATCGAACCCGCACCAGGACAAGAGCTTTGCTAAACTCTACGGTACGACGTAGATTTGACAGCTATCATCTATTGTTGAGTCAATGAGTATTTTCCTATGGAGAGACCTTGCCGACCCAATGGTATTTTTCTTTAATTTTTCTACCCTCCTTGCGGGAGAAGAAAAGAGATGAGAAAAAGGGGGAAAGATATATAACAATTACGAATCAGAGCGTGTGAAGTCTGTGGCGACTCAGCGGCGCTTTCTGAGAAGCCGCATCGACCGCTTACACACACACCGCATGCTATGCAAAAAGCCAGCCGCATCTGGAGAAGAGCGTTGCTAACTCTAAGGTACGACGTAGATTCGACAAACTTGTGCGGGTAAAGTCTTCCGGCGACCCAGCGACGCTTATCGATGCGCGCAACTGCGGCTCACCCCCACACCCAATGATATGCGAACCAGGAGGAGAGCTTGCTCAACTCCATGGTACGACGTAGATTCGAAATATATCATCCATTGTTGAGGCAATGAGTATACTCCTACGGAGAGACCTTGCCGATGCGATGGTATTTTTATTCATACTTTTCTACCTTCCCTGTCGGGAGAGAAAAGAAAGGAGAGAAATGGGGATAAAACCATCCATCTGTTGAATCAGTGAGTACCTTCCTATAGAAGGACACTGTCGGCACGATGCTTCTCTCTTTTTTCTTCTCTTCTTCTTTTCGTGTCAGGAGGGAAAAAGGAAAAAAAATACTTGATAATTAATAACAACGAAGCAGTTTTCGTGTAATACCAGCGCCGGTTACATCTCTTGGAGATGTCCCTCTGGCATCTCACTCGGAATATATAAAGCCCCTCAGGCACCCAGTAGAAATATATATAGATCTTAAAGATGTCTTACTGGCATCTCATCTTGAAATATGAAAAAATAGTGCACTTAATGCACCTGCCCCTCAGGCATCTCACCTTTAAATTAGCCCATTTGTACATTTTGAATAAACTAACCATCTTCTCTCTCTCCTGTAGTACAGATTCGGGAGTGACCCTGTTGCAGCATAGCTCGGAAAGACACTTACCTACTAACCCATTCCTTACAGATATCCGAGCTAATTTCAAAATTTAAATACCGGTTGGTTGCCTCTTTTGGACATAAATCTGCGATAACTGTTCAATTTTTTTTTAGCAAATTTTGCGATAACTGAACAAAAATTGAAAACTATGTTCCCCCTGACATGAATTTACTCCAAATTTAAATACTCGTGCTATTAACGGACTGAAACTTACAATAGTACTCATTTTTCAAAGTTTCAATTACCCGTGTTTCTTTTGACTAAACTCAGGAGTTGCCACGACCAACTCTTTCCTAGGAGATGTCACTCTGACGTCCTGCAATAATGACAATTTTTCAAAAAAATTACCAACTCGTGTTACCTTTGCTTGGCAGCACGCACCGGTTACCAAGTGAAATAATATTTGTTAGATGTCCCTCTGTCATCACACCTGAAATATGTATTATTCTTGGAGATGTCCCACTGACATCTCACTTGAAATATATTGAATCTATATATAGCACCCAGTGCAAACCAATCCTTGGAGATGCCCCTCAGACATCCAACCCTGAAATTTATTCCCATGTACAATGTGGATAATTAACCGCCTTCTCTCCTGTAGCACAGATTCGGGTGGGACCTAGGGCAGCTATGTCAGAAAAAATAAAAAAATAAAAATCGTGGCCTCTTTTTCGGAGAAAATTCTTTGCTAGATGCTTGTCAAAATTTAAAACATTGTGTTCCCCTTAACTATTGTCTGAATTCAAAATGTAAATACTGATCTCTTGCTTTTTTGACTAAAATTCTGCGATAGCTATTCAATAAATTAAAAAATATGTATCATTTGACTAAACTCAGGAGTTGCCATGAACATCTTCTTGTAGGAGATGTCCTTCTGACATCCCCCATGAAATGCTCTTGTAGGACCAATCACACGCGTTTCAAGACATACTCAACTGAACACCAGGGAGAACCACTCTCAGGAAACTGGGCGTGGAGCTCTCCAACATTTGCACTTATCAAAATTTCACGACATTTTTTAAAAGTCCGACCTAGACTCTAGATCAGCCAAGGGCAGGTCTATCCCTAGGAGATGTCACTCCGACGTCTCACCTTGAAGTGCGATAGCCTTCAAGGAACCGTTTGCGTACGTTAGATTTAATTTTCTGAGCACATGAAGGAGGACCACAACCCTGGCAACTGGGTGTGCGCTCTCCTAAATGTGCACATACTTGTCAAAATATAATTCCCATATGCTTCTTTGGAAGTAGACTCAATACCTAGTTGGAGTCCGTCTGACTCAACCTCTGGGGCAAACCAACAGGCATGCGCTCGAGAAAAAGTGTGAGTCCGTTGAGCGTATGGGCGTGTCCGTCTCTGATCGACCGTCTGAGATGCGACCGCCTGGAACCTAAATACTTCGCTTCCCATCTTGTTCGCCATGTCCCTGAATTGTCATCCTGACACTCGACCCTTTCTTCTACGGGGCTGAACTGCCCCGGGGAATAGTCAGGTGGTGGTAGTAGGTAGTGGTGACATTAATGGTGGTCCTTCTCTTTTCTGTCCTTACAACCTTCTTTTTTTCTGTACGTGTGCGGGAATTTCTAAAGCCTCGTTGACTATTCCCCACTCTTCCGTCACTTCTTTAAAAGGAAACAGTCGACATGAGCACTCGTGCTCGGTGTTCTCCTTACTCTAATCTAATCTAAACTAGTCTGCTACTACATCCCTGGCTAACAGGACACAAGCAAAGAGTCAGCATCGGTCAGGCTTTGTCCGAGTGGACCCCTGTTCCCTCTGGGCTGCCACAGAGCAGTGTCCTGGGTCCCATCCTCTTCCTCATCTATGTAAATGACATGGATGCGGGGCTTTGGTCCTAAGTATAGACATTTGCCGACGACAAAGCTCTGCCATACAGCATGGAGGGAGAGAGACCGAGTTGAGATTCAACAATATCTCGAAAAACTCATCCAATGGTCGGAAGCGTGACAGATGCCCTTCAATGTTGCAAAATGTACAGTTATGCACATGGGATATCGCAATGTCATCTTCAACCACACGATCGCAGGAAGCGATCTTGCAATTGTTGACCAACAGAGAGACTTGGGCGTCCAAATCTCGACAATTTCAAAATGGAACGCACAGATTGAAAAAAGTTACATGATAGCTCACCGTAACCTTGACTATATCTCCCGTAACTTTCTCTGCAAAACGGAGATTGTAGTCCGTAGTCCGTCCGTCCCCACCTCGAGCATGCAGTTCAATTCTGGTCTCCACACATGAGGGAGACCACTATCAGGAAACTGGGCATGGAGCTCCTCTACATTAGTACTTATCAAAATTTCACGACATTTTTGAAAATTCCGACCTAGCCTATAGATCAGCCAAGGGCAGGTCAATCCTTAAGGGAGGTCACTCCGACATCTCACCTTGAAGTGTGACAGCCTTCAAGGAACCACTTGCGTACAGAAAACCTAATCTTCTGAGCACATGGAAGAGGACTTCTACCCGGGCAACTGGGTGTTATGCTCCTCCCAAATTTGCACATACTCGTCGAAATTTAATTCATATATGCTCCTTGGAAGTAGACTCAATACCTAATTGGAGTCCGTCTGACCCAAACTCTGTGCAAGCCGACAGGCATTCGCGCAAGGAAAGGTGTAAGTCCGATGAGCGTATGGGCGTGTCCGTCTCTGCTCGACCGTCTGAGATGCGACCGCCTGAAACCTGAATTCTTCACTTCTCAACCTGTTCGCCCCTTTCCTGAATTGTCGCCCTGACATTCAACCCTTTCTTCTCCGGGGCTGAAATGCCTCGGGTAATAGTAAGGTAGTTACTAGTATGGTTGTGATGGTAGTTGTGGCAACTCTCCTTTCTATCGTTACAACCTTCTTTTTCTGTATGTGTGCGTGAATTTCACAAGCCTCGTTGACTATCTCCCACTCTTCTTTCACTTCTCTCAAGGAAAACTCGAAGTGAGCACTCGTGCTCGTTTGTTTTCCTTAATCTAATATAATATAATCAACTAATAAATTCAATAATAATAATAATAATAATAATAATAATAATAATAATAATAATAGTATTATTAATAATAATAATAGTATTAATAATAATAAAAAAAAAAATAATAATAATAATAATATTTATTAGGCTTATTACTTTTATTATCATAATAACTACTATTATTATTTTTATAATTTAATTTTTATGATACAGGTAATAAAAACATAACACCAATTATTGAAGCACTCAATGGTACAATAATAAATACATTTAAAGAAGTTTAGCAAAGCATTCCTAGCAATACATTCACCCTATGCCCCATTCACCCTACACAACATGAATTAACATGCCTTCTTCCCACAAGCACACATACGGCAAAAAATATCTGCTGAGGTAACGTGCATAGCCACCTTTGGGCAAAAATAGCCACATGTCGGCAACAATAGCCACCTGTCGGCAGCTATAGCAGGTAATATCGAAAATGCGGAAACGGTAAACATTATTTATATTAATATCGGAATTTTCCTGTTCCAGCAGAACTCTTTTCCACCACTCTTTTAATGTGGATGATATTAAGAATTTTTCGTTACAACATATTCCCCAAATCAAAAAATATATTCTTCTCGCCTGACATTGTCGTAAATAATGTAATAAGTCAAATTGTGGATTGATGACAATGTTACTCTCATCTCTCTTTAACAGTGGCGGCAGAAAAGTCAGTTTTAGTAGCTGCTAGTAAGGCATGATGGTGAGCAATAGCACTCTGGAGGACGCTATTATTGTCAGCAATACTTTGACGATGATCCATAGCACTTTGTGAGAATGTTTCATTCGATGTTTGATTACAGGCCAGCGCGCCGCTGGCACAAAAACTGGCACGCTTCAATTGGTCTTTCATGGATACGGCCACACGCAACGACAATAACTGGAGAAAATCGAGCACCCGCTAATAAATAAAGACAGTAGTCTTTTGTTTCATTGGGATTCGTATGAGATGTGTAGTACGTCTTGACCGCTGTTGCGTTACATAGAGAGAAAACTCTGCAGGACACAAAGCTATTACTTGCCAAGAATAGAAGTTAATGTAAGGTAGATCAGTAGCGTAGGAACTCAAGTTTTGCATGTGGTGGTACATATCAGTCCAGAGAATAGGTTGCTTTGATCTTCCTTCGAGCACTAGAATTGTTGCTAGAGAAGCAGCGTTGCACAACTACATTCATGTTCTCGCAGAAATAGCTTTGAAGAGCTGATGTTGTTATGCCACTTTGCATCTAAGCCATTCAATTGTTGCTAGAGAAGTAAGTCGATGAACTTCTCTTCTGGTCACTTACACTAATGCTGGTCACTTGCACTAATGCTGGTCACTTGCACTAATGCTGGTCACTTGCACTAATGCTGGTCACTTGCACTAATGCTCGTCACTTGCACTAATGCTGGTCACTTGCACTAATGCTTTTCCAACCCGCACTCGACATTTGGAGGAATATGGCAACTTCTTTTCACTGCTACAGGAACAATTTTTATCGTTAAGGTCATTAGAAGTTATTAATGCCATTTGGTAATTTATTCAGTTGCATATTGATACTCGTTGTTATATCTTATTGTATTTTTGTTTAATAAGAAAACTAATCATAAGAATGAACGATTAGCTTTACTCCATTCTATTTACAAATCCCAGTTCAGATTATTAATCTGATTTATATTCAACTCTCGATATGAAAAAAATATTATACAGCTGAAATTGTAATCATCTTGGTGCCCGCCTAGAGGGTGCATTTTATTTTGAAGAGTATACATTATTTTAGCAACTTATGTTGTGTAGTTGGGCATTTGATTTGAAGATACATTTTTTAAAATGTAAATTCCACCGTTCACTGACCCAGATGTATGACATTGTTTCGGTGCTGTATCTTAATTCGATTTTGTTGACCTTCTACGCAGCGAAAATACAATTGACAAAAACACCCGTTCAAAGTTTCACTGCAAAACCTAAGGACACTTTTTCCAAGCTTCAAAACAAATTTCAAACATTTTTCATCAACACTATTGAGGAATAAATTCAGCTGCACATCGCACAATCAAGATAAAAAAACTCTGGCTGATATCATAGACTCTAAAGGAAAATCGGAGAAAAACAAACAGAATGAAAATGTACCACCCGTGAAATATATGTATATACGTTACTTGACTTTTCTGAGTCCCTGCAGTGCGATTGTGAGTGTATGTGCATTTGTATGTACATACATACTGGAAGAAATAGTTGTATGCCTATTCATACATAAATATGTACATACAATCACGATGCAGGGGTGTTGATATCACTGCTTCAAAAAAATAAACATTTATTCCACATTTGAGAGCCTACTCTTTGTTCTGCAAAAAGCGTTTACACTCTTCTAACCGACTTGGAAATGCAATTCAAAAGTCTACGTTTTTTTTACTGAACATTTCACTAACAATGTTCTAATAATAGCTGAAGGTTTATGTAAACATATCAACTGATGTTAGCAGCTATAAAAACTGGATAAATGCTTTGTGACAGGCTGTGAGCTTTGCATCTAATCTGCAACAAGGAATTTTCATTTCATGCTTACGGGGGCTTCAAAATATGTTGTCTTTTTATAGACGACATCTTCAGCGAAGTTCATTCGTTGCAAGACACAACATAGTTGGTATGAAGGCACACATGATGCGCATGTGCATATCATGGGGCTTGTAGCCGCTTCAGGTGTTAATGCGTGATTGAAATAATATCAATTGTTCGAACAATGCATGCTTTCCTCATCGTTATTAGGGTCACGGTTTCCAGTGAGTCGATGCGGCGAGATAAAATAGACACAGAAACGGTAACGACTCGTCTGAAGATCTGCCCAGTAACGACTCATCTGAAGATCTGCCCAGTAGCGACTCGTCTCAAGACCTACCCAGTAGCGACTCGTCTGAAGATCTGCCCAGTGGCGACTCGTCTGAAGATCTGCCCAGTAGCGACTCGTTTGAAGATCTGCCCAGTAACGACTCATCTGAAGATCTGCCCAGTAGCGACTCGTCTCAAGACCTACCCAGTAGCGACTCGTCTGAAGATCTGCCCAGTGGCGACTCGTCTGAAGATCTGCCCAGTAGCGACTCGTCTGAAGATCTGCCCAGTAGCGACTCGTTTGAAGATCTGCCCAGTAACGGCTCGTCCGAAGATGTGCCCAGTAACGGCTCGTCTGAAGATCTGCCCAGTAGCGACTCGTCTGAAGATCTGCCCAGTAGCGACTCGTCTGAAGATCTGCCCAGTAACGGCTCGTCTGAAGATCTGCCCAGTAGCGACTCGTCTGAAGATCTGCCCAGTAACGACTCGTCTGAAGGTCTGCCCAGTAGCGTAAATTAACATTTACTACATTCACGGGTATGAGGTCGTATCATATATAGAAATACATTCTCGAATTAAATTGATCTAGTTAGAGCTAAGCGCAATTAGCGGCTGTATCCTGAGCAACACTATTACTGAGCAACACTATTACTGAGCAACACTATTGCTGAACAATACTATTACTGAGCAACACTATTACTGAGCAACACTATTACTGAACAACACTATTACTAAGCAGCACTATTACTGAGCTACACTAATACTGAGCAACACTATTACTGAGCAACACTATTACTGAGAAACACTATTACTGAGCAGCACTATTACTGTACAACACTATTACTGAGCAACACTATTACCGAGCAACACTATTACTGAGCAACACTATTACTGAGCAACACTATTACTGAGCAACACTATTACTGAGCAACACTATTACTGAGCAACACTATTACTGAGCAACACTATTTCTGTTGTACGTGCGAAGGAGACTTCGGTAGCAATAAAATATATTTTTCAATGTTAAATGATGCATGTTATACGGTTCAATTATGCGTAATAGAATCTTGGTGATCAGGTTCTCAATGCAAGTATGGGCAGACGCAACTACCGCGTTACGAATCCAATTTAACTGTCTAGAACTAAACCATGAAGATATCATTATCCTTTTCTTCTTTATAGACTACTGAACGCTGCTTGTTCTTATTTTCTATCTCTTTACAACAGAAAGCAATGGATTAGAGCATGGAAGGGTCAAGTATAGTATAGTGTTTAGTGTGGACGCTGCTCGCAATTCATTACAAAATATACACTGCACTTTGCACACTGTGTGTACTGCACGCTAAACACTGTGTGCAATACACACTATATACCATAGAACATGCACTTTACGCCACACACTGTGTGCAGCACACATCACACACTGTGTGCAGCACACGTCCCACACTGTGTGCAAAACACGTCACACACTGTGTGTACTGCACACCACACACAGTGTGCACCTCATCTTTCATATGATGTGCTCTGCATGCTACTCACAGTGCACTGCCCACCACGCACTATGTGTACTGCGTGCGACATGCAATACACCGTCCGCTCCACACTGTGTGTACTGAACGTAATACACAGTTAGCGGAACGCCACATAAATTGCCCTCCACGCCATACACTGTGTGCATTGCTCGCCGCACACAGTGCACTACATGCCCCACACTCTTTGCACTACACGCCACACACTCTGTACACTACACACCACACACACTGTGCACTACACACCACACACTCTGTGAACTACACGCCAAACACTTTGTACACTACACACCACGCACACTGTGCACTACACGCCACACACTCTGTACACTACACACCAAACACTCTGTGCACTACACGCCACACACTCTGTGCACTACACGCCACACACTCTGTACACTACACGCCACACACTCTGTGCACTACACGCCCCACACTCTGTGCACTACACGCCACACACTCTGTGCACTACACGCCACACATTCTGTGCACTACACGCCACACACTCTGTGCACTACACGCCACACACGCTGTGCACTACATGCCCCACACTCTGTGCACTACACGCCATACACTCTGTGCACTACACGCCACACACTCTGTGCACTACACGCCACACACTCTGTGCACTACGTCACACACTCTGTACACTACACGCCGCACACTCTGTACACTACACACCACACACACTGTGCACTACAAGCCACACACTCTGTACACTACACACACTGTGCCCTACATGCCCCACACTCTGTGCACTACACACCACACACACTGTGTACTACACGCAACACTGTTGAGCTGCACACTCTACCCATCGTGCTCAGCACGTCATACTCTCTCCCCCGTACGGATTCACAGTGAGCGACTGAACACAATGCGCGATGTGCCCTGCACGGTACACTTGGCCACGCACGCTGCGTGATGTGATCGTATAATGCACACCGTGTCCCTTTTCTCAGTACACTGTGTGCACTGCCGTCTGTGGGCACTGATGGCAGGGCCCACTACGAACACTGTGCGTCAGGTCTCCCACGAGCATCGTATGATAGATGATGTCAAACTTAGACCTACAGCGCCTGCACAGTGCAAGAAAAAACCCATCCCTCATTCAATTATTCAAACCACTATTGCCAAGCACTCCGTAGTTTCTCAATAAACAGCCCGCATCGGTGAAAATGTGTCAGCTGTTGACGTAAAGGTTGATATCTTCGTTTTCTGATGAGAACAATACATTACGATCAAGGCGCGTCTTTGCTCGTCCGAGGTGAGCTTTTGCTTGTCCGAGGCAAGTCTCCGCTTGTCCGAGGCGAGTCTCCGCTCATAAGAGGCGAGTCTTTGCTCATTTGAGGGGAGTTTTACTCGTCCGAAGCGAGCTTTTGCTCGTCCGAGGAGAGTCTACGCTCGCCCGAGACAAATCGTCGTTTGTCCAAGGCGAGTCTTAGCTCGTCCGAGGCAAGTCGTCGCTCATCCCAGGCGAGTCTTTGCTCGTCTGAGGCGAGTCTTCGCTCGTCCGAGGCGAGTCTACGATCGCGTGAGACGAATCGTCGCTCGTCCAAGGCGAGTCTTCGCGCGTCTGAGGAGAGTCGTCGCTCGTCCGAGGCTAGTCTTCGTTCGTCCAAGGTGAGTCTTTGCACGTCCCAGGCGAGTCTTCACTCGTCCGAAGCGAGTCTTTGCTCGTCGAGGCAAGTCTTTGTTCGTCCAAGGCGAGTCTTCGCTCGTCCGAGGAGAGTCGTCGCTCGTCCGAGGCAAGTCTTCGTTCGAGGTGAGTCTTCGCACGTCCCAGGCAAGTCTTCATGCGTCCGAAGCGAGTCTTTGCTCGTCGAGGCAAGTCTTTGTTCGTCCAAGGCGATACGTCGCTCGTCCAAGGCGAGTCTTTGCTCATCCGAGGCGAGACGTCACTCGTCCGAGGCGAGCCTCTGTTCGTTCGAGGTGCATCGTTGTCTAGGAGCCGAGTAAACTAAAGTATCTAAATAAATACTTTAATTTCTCTGTATCCTCCCATCGAGGTTATCTCGGAGAAAATACATTGAAAATGAATTTAATTACTTTATCTTGGCAAGCTAAGAGTAACTGCACTGTGTGCAGGTAACTAGCGCAAGGCTGGCGGGTAATTGGTCATGCCTGGGTGGACGGAGATACATGCTCCCTGTCCATGACGGTCCAGTTCTGGAGACGGGAAGGGGGATGAGGGGTCATGTATGTCAAAGAGGAGGGGGGGGTGGAGGGGGGTAAGGGCACTAGTTGGCAGTGTTAGGTAAGATACTGTATTTATACGGAATATTTGAAATACTTTGTGCTAGTATCAAGAGATTAACTTAGCCAATGTAATTTAAAAAAGTATCTCGATACAATGAGACGCCCAAGTGTGTTTGTAGGGCTGGACCTCAATGACTGTCAATTAGTATTTGTGTTTCAGACAGGGGTGACTCTGGATGCTGAGGAAAATCAGTTTGGTTATATATGTGGGCCTCGAACATTGAGATATGTTTGATACATTTCTCAGAAAACGTGTGGACCGACGCTGCCATGTCTTTCAGTGTTTACTGACGGCATTGAATCTCGAACTTTTATATTTACGGGCCCTTGCATTCACTGCTTCTTGTTACCTGTTTCTGGAGTGTCAATTAGCACAAATTCAGGTGGGGGCTTTTATTTCATCCACCCAATGCTGGTTGATAGAAGCCGGAATTATATTTATCAGGTCATATAGTTTAACCATGCACTCCATGTAATTATAACAAATCCGCCTCTGAATTCAATTTTGTATTTTAAACCATCAGTAATTATTCCGTAATACATTTCTTCTCCAGAATTACCTGTAATTATTCCACGATACATTCCTTCTACAGAATGACCTGTAAATAATCCACAATACATTCCTTCTCCGGAATTACCTGTAATTATTTCACCAAACATTCCTTCTCCAGAATTACGTGTAATCATTCCACCTGCCATTCCTTCTACAGAATTACCTGTTATTATTCCATAGTACATTCCTTCTCCAGAATTACCTGTAATTATTCCACAATATATTCCTTCTCCAGAATTACCTGTAATTATTCCTCAAAACATTCCTTCTCCAGAATTACCGTAATTATTCCACAATACATTCCTTCCCCAGAATTACCTGTAATTATTCCACAAAACATTCCTTCTTCAGAATTACCGTAATAATTCAACAATACATTCCTTCTCCAGAATTACCTGTTATCATTCCATAATACATTCCTTTTCATGAATTACCTGTGATTATCCCACAAAAGATTCCTTCTCCAGAATTACAGTATTTATTCAACAATACATTCCTTTTCCAGAATTACCTGTTTTAAGAACAATCTCATTAGTCATGCCTCCAGATAACACACAGTTCAATTAACGGTAGCAAACACGTCCACGCAGTATACTCTTCATCCCCTGCACAGTCGGGCTGCCTAAAACGTCTCATAGGTTTTTTATGGATTGGAAAATTGACTTAATTTTCATAAATCAAAAAAGTAACAGTTCCCGGATTTTATCACCGTCAATAATGTTTGTTTGGTGTGGTTTAGTGTTCGATATTGCAAGCATGAGGGTCCAATCGTGTCCATGTTAACTTTTAACTTGTAAAGTAAATTCGAAGTAACTTTTTACTTGTGAAGTTAATTCAGAGTGACTTTTAACTTGTGAAGTTAATTCAGAGTAGCTTTTAACTTGTAAAGTTTATTCATAGTAGCTTTTAACTGTTGAAGATAATTCGAAGTAACGTTTATTTTGTGAAGTTAATTCGATGTAATTTTTAACTTGTGAAGTTAATTCGAATAAAGGTTTTACTTGTGAAGTAAATTCGGAGTTACTTCTAACTTGTGAATTTAATTCGAAGTAACTTTTAACTTGTGAATTTAATTCGAAGTAACTTTTAACTTGTGAAAATAATTCGAAGTAACTTTCAACTTGTGAAGTTATTGCATAGTACCTTTTAACTTATGAAGTTAATTCGGAGTAACTTTTAACTTGTGATGTTAATTCGAAGTAACTTTTAACTTGTGAAGTTAATTCGAAGTAACTTTTTACTTGTGAAGTTAATTCGAAGTAACTTCTACCTTGTGGAGTTAATTCGAAGTAACTTTTAACTTGGAAAAATATTTCGAAGTAACTTTTACCTTGTGGAGATGAAACGATTTGGCTGCCAAATGACGCCGCAGGAATATTTAAAGTATTTTCCCTCATTCGGCGTCCATAGCGATCATAGTTATTACATTTATTCTCATTGCTGTAAAAAATAGGTGATTATATTTTGTAGCTAATAAACATGTTTAATTTATAAAAAGTTATCACCTGTTGACCATATGGCAATTGTAAATTCGTATTCACACCTAGAAATATATTGAAAGCATTCAGACTATAAGATCTAACCGTGAATAATTTGCCAGGTCAGTAGTGAAAGCAACCTCTAATGACGATGTGTATCAAAATACACTTCCAAGGTGTTCGAAAGTCATAATGATATCTTCAACACGTGTGATCTTCATTTTTTTCGACTGATCTCGCAACAGTTTTACGCAGCATCTGTGGTGGCCCCAAGCCGAGTGACTACCATGAGGCTGTCCACGACCTCGCCCTCAACATCTGTATTGGCCCCAAGCCGAGTGACTACCATGAGGCTATCCACGATCTCACCCTCTTACAGCAACGTTGACAGCCTCGTTTAACACGGCTGTCACCACCACAGCGCATGTAACGTGCGTCTATGCGCGACTGAAAGATGTCAGCTGCCAACACGCCGCTTAAGGGGACCAGTAAAGGATGTCAGCCGCATCCTCGCCACTCAAGGGGACCAGTGAAGGATGTCAGCCGCATCCTCGCCACTCAAGGGGACCAGTGAAGGCTGTCAGCCACCACCTCGCCACTCAAGGGGACCAGTGAAGGATGTCAGCTGCCACCATGCCGCTTAAGGGGACCAGTGAAGGATGTCAGCCGCAACCGTGCCGCTTAAGGGGACCAGCGAAGGATGTCAGCCGCCGTCACGTCACTAACGGGCACAACTGGTGTGGGTTTTAGGACGCTCAAAGACGGTTGTTCAAGCCAATAAATTATTCATTGTTTATTTATTCTGTTCAGATAAGTTCCTGCTTGCTCCTTGCCAGGATAGTTCGTAGCATATGATTTTTTTTCTACCCCTGCAACTCCTCAGAGCTGTTTGCCTTTTATAGTGCATTGGAAAGATATTGGCAGTAATAAATGCAGTCATTAGTGGGTATTGATGTATAATTACTACCCACAGAATGGAGGGTGACTGGGAGATCCTACCCACAGAATGGAGGGTGACTGGGAGATCCTACCCACAGCATGGTGGGTGACTGGGAGATCCTACCCACAGTATGGTGGGTGACTGGGAGATCCTACCCACAGTATGGTGGGTGACAGGAAGATCCTACCCACAGCATGGATGGTGACTGGAAGATCCTACCCACAGCATGGTTGGTGACTGGGATATCCTACCCACAGAATGGTGGGTGACAGGAAGATCCTACCCACAGAATGGTGGGTGACTGTGAGATCCTACCAACAGTATGGTTGATGACTGGGGAGATCCTACCCACAGTATGGTGGGTGACAGGAAGATCCTACCCACAGTATGGTGGGGGACTGGGAGATCCTACCAACAGTATGGTGGGTGACTGGGAGATCCTACCCACAGTATGGTGGGTGACTGAGAAATCCTACCAACAGGATGGTGGGTGACTGGGAGATCCTACCCACAGTATGGATGGTGACTGGGAGATCCTACCCACAGCATGGTTGGTGACTGGGATATCCTACCCACAGAATGGTGGGTGACAGGAAGATCCTACCCACAGTATGGTGGGTGACTGAGAAATCCTACCAACAGTATGGTGGGTGACTGAGAAATCCTACCAACAGGATGGTGGGTGACTGGGAGATCCTACCCACAGTATGGTGGGTGACTGAGAAATCCTACCAACAGGATGGTTGGTGACTGGAAGATCCTACCGACATTCGGCTAAAGCCACAACACTGTATAGTCGTGAAGATCCCTGTAACATTAGACTAAGATGACAGTACTGTATAGTCATGATGATCACTGCAACATTGAGCTAAAGCGGAGACACAGTATGGTCATAGAGATCCCTGTAACATGAGGCTGAACCGACGGCACTGTACTATGGTCGTAATGATCACTTTAGAATTTTCCTTAAGCGACGGCACTGTATAGTCGTATTGATCACTGTAATATTAGGCTAAAGCGAATTCACTGTATAGTCGTATGGATCACTCTAATATTAGGCTAAAGCAAAGGCACTGTATAGTCGTATTGATCACTGTAATATTAGGCAAAAGCGACGACACTGTATAGTCGTAATGATCACTACAACTTTAGGCCAAAAGAAGAACACTAAAGGGCATGACAAAACCCTCCTTAAAGAAGACTTCGCCACTTGTTTGCCCCATTGTCTGTTAACAAACCTAATGCGGTTAGATGGGTTTTGAAAAAATCATCCACGACCGCGGATATTCAATGATAAACGACGAAATCCAATTTCCTATTCTACCTGTCCAAAGAGGTAACTAGATTACCACCTGCTGGCACGAGAAGTCCCTGTTTGGGTTGGTTAAATTGGTTTGAACCTTTGTCTTCATCTGTGTTCTATGATGCCTAACCGAAAATAACTTAAAAGTAGTTGTTTTGCAAAGGTCAATTGCAGGGTAGAATGTAGTATCTAGGGAGATTCTGAGTCAGTTCTACCCTATATTTCCTTGAATAAATCTGTCAACGCAATGGATAAACTGGTTGGCCGCACAATCCGCAGTATTTAATATTTCAAATCCACGTGATTTATGTCGGTCGCCTTCTACGGGTTTTGTCGCCGGAACAGTTTTCGGAAGTTGCAACACTAATGAGGATGCATCGTTGGCTTCTCATAGCCTACCGATATAATGCCGGTGATGCTTCGACACTCTCTAACGACGGCCAACCGGCGCTCGAAGTTTAAACGCGGGTGATAGCCCGACACTGATGATCGACGGCCGACTTTTACCCCACGAATAAATGCCGGCAATAACTAGACTCTAATTATCGTCGGCCTTAGTACGCCTGCTTATTAAATCTCGGATATAACTCAACCATAACTATCCTCGCATATCTTCTGCTGTACGAATAAATGCCGGTGGTACCTCGCTTCTAATTATTGTCGGCCTAAGTTACCTGCCAATCAAACAGCGACCAAAACTCGTCCAGAGTCATCGACGGCTATCCATCACCCAACGACCAGATGCCGGTGTTGACTTGACTCTACTTAACGCCGGCAACCATCGGTCGACGACTCAATGACGACGATAACTCAACCCTAATTATTAAAGGGTTAGGAGGGTTGGGATGAGAAGACTTCAATCAAATGCGATCAAATAGAGAGTTGTTGGCATCTATACCTCAAAGTCTATCAAAACGGAAAGCAGTGCGAACTAGCACAAACTATTATTTTATGTGAAGTATTCGTGATGTTGCAACTGAAAGTTATTTCCGGTTCCGTTTCAACTTTTTTATGTTGATGCATTTCAAATTCAAGCATCTAAAACAATTGTCAAAATACAAAGCTTCTCAAACAATGGAAAAATTAGATATCAACACAGGTATATAATACAGGTCCAAATAGAAATACAGATGCAGAAACACACACAGATTCTGAAGCGGACGCAAGGCCGCACCCCTTATTGAGGGTGGTGGAAGGCTGCACCCCTTATTGAGGGTGGTGGAAGGCTGCACCCCATATTGAGGGTGGTGGAAGGCTGCACCCCTTATTGAGGGTGGTGGCCGATATCAAGAGCCCCTCACACTTCTCTTATGTACACATTTACAAAATCTAATCGCTTAGAAAGCGTTAGGTGGCAATCAAATATCCGATCAAAATATGAGCTGGGGCACCATCTGGTGAGGGTGTCGTATGAGCTGGGGCACCATCTAGTGAGGGTGTCGTATGAACTGGGGCACCATCTGGTGAGGGTGTCGTATGAGCTGGGGCACCATGTGGTGAGGGTGTCGTATGAGCTGAGGCACCATCTGGTGAGGGTGCCGTATGAGCTGGGGCACCATCTTGTGAGGGTGTCATACGCTAATCGCAATGTACTCCTTGAGAAGCTGTAGGGCGCAGGCTCAAAGATACCTGACACGGAGGGTCTTTCTCACCGGTATCGTGATGCCATAGCTTCATGCCAGCCCATCATTTTCATCGGCCTCATGATGACTTAATGCCAACTCTTCATTCTAACCGACTTCTTGATGGCTTAATGCCAGAGCACTTCATTCTAACCGGCCCCATGAGGGCTCAATGCCAACCCTTCATTCTAACCGGCCCTGTGATGACTTAATGCCAGTTCTTCATTCTAACCGGCTTCATGAAGGCTCAAAGCCAGCCCTTCATTTTAACCGGCTTCATGGAGGCTTAATGCCAGAGCCCTTCATTCTCACCAGCCCCATGATGGTTTAATGCCAGCCCTTCATTCTAACCGGCTTCATAGAGGCTTAATGCCAAAGCCCTTCATTCTCACCGGCCCCATGATGGCTTAATGCCAGCACTTCATTCTAACCGGTTTCATGAAGGCTCAAAGCCAGCACTTCATTCTAACCGGCCCCATGATGGCTTAATGCCAGCCCTTCATTCAGAATCTCCATATTAAATCTGTAGCTGCATGGCTGCTCTGTAGCTGTAGCTCTGTAGCTGCAAGGTTGCTCTGTAGCTGTAGCTCTGTAGCTGCAAGGTTGCTTTGTAGCTGTAGCTCTGTAGCTGTAAGGCTGCTCTGTAGCTGTAGCTCTGTAGCTGCAAGGTTGCTCTGTAGCTGTAGCTCTGTAGCTGCAAGGCTGCTCTGTAGCTGTAGCTCTGTAGCTGCAAGGCTGCTCTGTAGCTGTAGCTCTGTAGCTGCAAGGTTGCTCTGTAGCTGTAGCTCTGTAGCTGCAAGGTTGCATTGTAGCTGTAGCTCTGTAGCTGCAAGGTTGCTCGTTTGGGATTTCCTTCTTCTCTGGTGATTCCCTCTGGCTGCCGTAGGGGTAACGCCAGCGAGTAGACAGGTTACCGCCTAGAGCCTAAAACCATTTCGAAGATTATAAGGTACTGCTTCTATAGTCTACGGAGTAGAACTATTGTCTTCATACCAATCCACTTAGATGATTACGTGGCTGATTGGAAGCTAATGGATTTCCATTGTTAATGGTCACTTTTCACCAGAATACGAGACCGGAGCGTAGCTAGGGAAGGAGGGGTGGAGGGGGGCTGTGTAAGGTCAAAGCTTCCCCCCTACCCATGTGGATAAAAAGTATTAAGAAATGTATATGGTATGTCTCAATATTCAAAATTTAAAACATTTCATTCAGTTATTATTGGGATATCCACGCCCTTGTGGGAATGCGATCGACGCGCATGGACGAGACGTAGCTGGATGCCTTCAAGCTCTTTGAGAATGATCGTGCATTTGCGGTTGTTATCGCTCTTATAAGGATAAAAGGAACCAAGAAATCTTATAAGATTACTGTTGGACCAGGTCCCATCGCCAAGGAATTTCAGAATATCTACCTAAAAACAGAAATAATTTCGACGCACTGGCACCATTTAAGTCTTTGCGTCCATCATGTCCATGATACATGGATAATGTCCATCATGTCCATGATATATGGATAATGTCCATCATGTCCATGATAAATGGATAATATCCATCATGTCCATGATATATGGATAATGTCCGTCATGTCCATGATATATGAATAATGTCCTTCATGTTCATTATATATGGATAGTGCCCATCATATCCATGATATATGGATAATGTCCATCATGGCCATGATACATGGATAAAGTCCATCATGTCCATGATATATGGATAATGTCTATCATATCCATGATATATGGATATGTCCATCATGTCCATGATATATGGACAATGTCCATAATGTCCATCATAAATGGATAGGGTCCATCATGTCTAAGAAATATGGATAATATCCATCATGTCCATGATATATGGATAATGTCCGTAATGTCCATGACATATGAATAATGCCCTTCATGTTCATTACATATGGATAATGTCCATCGTGTCCATAATATATGGATAATGTCCATCATGTCCATGATAAATGGATAATATCCATCATGTCCATGATATATGAATAATGTCCGTCATGTCCATGATACATGGATAATGTCCATCATGTCCATGAAATATGGATAATGCCCATCATATCCATGATATATGGATAATGTCCATCATGTCCATGATACATGGATAATGTCCATCATGTCCATGATATATGGATAATGTCTATCATATCCATGAAAAAATATGGATATGTCCATCATGTTCATGATATATGGACAATGTCCATCATGTTCATCATATATGGATAGGGTCCATCATGTCTATGAAATATGGATAATGTCTATCATGTCCATGATATATGGATAATGTCCATCCTGTCCATGATATATGTATAATGTCCTTCATGTTCATTATATATGGATAATGTCCATCGTGTCCATAATATATGGATAATGTCCATCATGTCCCTGTAATACAGATAATGTCCATCATGTCCATGATATATGGATAGTGTCCATCATGTCCATGATATGTGGATAATGTCCATCGTGTCCATGATATATGGATAATGTTCGTCATGTCCATAATATATAGATAACGTCCATCATGTCCATGATATATGGATAATGTCCATCATGTCCATAATATATGGATAATGTTCACCATGTCCATGATATAAGGATAATATCAATCATGTCCATGATATATGGATAATATCCATCAGGAATATAATAAATGGATAATGTCCATCATGTCCATGATATACGGATAATGTACATCATGTCCATGATATATGGATAATGTCCATCATATCCATGATATATGGATAATGTCCATCATGTCCATGATATGTGGATAATGTTCATCATGTCTATGATATATGGATAGTGTCCATCATGTCCATTATATATGGATGATGTCCATCATGAACATAATATATGGATAATGCCCATCATGTCCATGATATATGGATAATGTCCATCAAGAACATAATATATGAATAATGTCCATCATGTCCATGATATACGGATAATGTTCATCATGTTCAAGATAGATGGATAATGTCCATCATGTCCATAATATATGGAAAATGTCCATCATGTCCTTGATGTATGGATAATGTCCATCACGTCCATGATTTATGGATAATGTCTATCATGTTCATGATATATGGATAATGTCCATCATGTCCATGATATATGGATAATGTCCATCATGTCCACGATACATGGATAATGTCCATCATGTCCATGATACATGAATAATGTCCATCTTGTCCATAATATATGGATAATGTCCATCACGAACATAATGTATGGATAATGGTCATCAAGAACATAATGCATGGATAATGTCCATCATGTCCATGATAGATGGATGATGTCCATCATGTCCATAATATATGAATAATGTCCATCATGTTCATGACACGTGGATAATGTACATCAGGTCCATGATATATGGATAATGTCCATCATGTTCATGATATATGGATAATGTCCATCATGTTCATGATATATGGATAATGTCCATCATCTCCATAATACGTGGATGATGTCCATCATGTCCATGATATATGGACAATGTCCATCATGTCCATGATATAGAGATAATGTCCATCATGTACATGATACGTGGATAATGTACATCATGTCCATGATAAATGGATAATGTCCATCACGTCCATGACTTAGGAATGATGTCTATCTTGTCCATGATACATGGATAATGTCCATCATGTCCATGATATATGGATAATGTCCATCATGTCCACGATGCATGGATAATTTCCATCATGTCCATGATATATGGATAATGTCTATCATGTCCATGATATATGGATAATGTCCATCAAGAATATAATGTATGGATAATGTCCATCATGTCCATGATATATGGATAATGTCTATCGTGTCCATGATATATGGATAATGTTCATCAAGAACATAATGTATGGATAATGTCCATCATGTCCATGATGTATGGATATCCCTGATATATGGATAATGTCCATCATGTCCATGATATATGGATAATGTAACTGATTTATATTGTAGTGACTGGTTACCGTAATCATATCATTCTGCGCTATTTGAACATGTGTAAGGTTTCAGAGACCATATGGCCCCTGAGTGCTCGCTGATGTTATTTTAGACCAGATTTCAGAGTTGAATATATTTTTGATCATTGTACTCAATAATGAGGCAACGTGTGAATTTCTATAGGAGTCTTTATTCGTTATGCCCTATTTCTAACACAAATTAGCAGGGACTTAAAATCCTGTTAGGTTCAATAGCACGGAATATTAGTTAACATTCTGTTACAACCGAGATAAACTAAACTTTTAATTGTTTAAATTTAGGATGTGTAATTTTAGCGGAGCATTTATCAGAGAAGTGATGAATTTGAATAAAACATTCAGAAAACGCAGCTGTTGTGACCCTTGTACATTATTCGCTCGATGTCGAAACACTCTATCTATATGTTTTCAACTTTTTTCAACCGCTTTTTTCATTACCTGTCAATCTACCCTCTCATTATCCAGGTCACCGGAGAGTTGTTTACCGTACGCGCACTTCTGCCCCAGACAAATTAAAGCTGATGTTGTAGTAGTGTCTCTCCTTCAGAAATGTCTAATTAGGACGACATAAACCCTCGACTCATATTTCCTCGACTCATATTTCCTCGACTCATATTTCCTCGACTCATATTTACAAAAGTTTCATAAAGATTGGATGACTTGGAGGTTAGTGAAGAGAGAGAGAGAGAATATGAGGAAATGAAGAGTGAATGTCCCTGCAACGTTACCTTCTCGTCAGCTGTTGACTTTGTATTACGTATTAAAACAAACGATGAAGAGCGTTTTGTCTGGAGCATGTGGAAATGTTGTCATGTAGACGAGGGAAGATATAACGCAGCGGACTGGCTTCAGATTTGTTCTACTTTTATATCATAGTAATCTTTACCATCATGATGAACATTTATTGTGCAAATAATCTCTAAAAGAGGAGCATCTTTTGCTCCTTAGAACACTGACAATGGTTGACCACTGTGTTTAAAACCGCTCCGACAATGTCGTCATTTCCGGCCCAATTTAGAACAATTCAGAATGGGCTGTAACTAAAAGAAAGTTAATAACTTTTTAATTAGCGGACGTAACTTTGCGGTACTTTTCTTTAGCTGAAATCGAATTTTAATTGAAAAACTTCTATCCCATCTTCCCATTGAAACATGCGTCATTGGGTTGAATGACACTGAAACACTCGTCATTGGGTTGAATGACACTGAAACATTCGTCATTGGGTTGAATGACACTGAAACACTCGTCATTGGGTTGAATGACACTGAAACACTCGTCATTGGGTTGAATAACACTGAAACACTCGTCATTGGGTTGAATGACACTGAAACACTCGTCATTGGGTTGAATGACACTGAAACACTCGTCATGGGGTTGAATGACACTGAAACACTCGTCATTGGGTTGAATGACACTGAAACACTCGTCATTGGGTTGAATGACACTGAAACAGGCGTCATTGGGAAGAATGACCATAAAACATGCGTCATTGGGTTAAATGGCAATGAAACAGGCGCCATTGAGTTGAATGACACTAAAACAGGCGTCATCGGTTTGAATGACACTAAATCAGGCGTCATAAGGTTGAATGACATTACAAGAGGCGTTATTTATGTTGAATGGCACGAAAACAGGCGTCATTGGGTTGAATGACACTAGAACAGGTGTCATTGAGCTGAATGACATTAGAACAGGTGTCATTGAGCTGAATGACTCCAAAACAGGCGTCATTGGGTTGAATAGCACCAACTCAGGCGTTATGGCGTAGAATGCTATTAAAAGAGGCATCATTCATGTTGCATGACACTAAAAGAGGCGTCATTGGGCTTGGTTGACACTAAAAGAGGCGTCATTCGGTCGAATGACACTAAAAGAGGCGTCATTGGGCTGGTTAACACTAAAAGGGGCGTTATTGGGCTGGTTGACACTAAAAGAGACGTCATTGGGTCCAATGACACTAAATTGAGCTCAAAAACATGGAAAGATGAATTTATTAGTGACGCTCTGCGATCACCACTCTACGATGGAAAGAACCGATCAAAGAAACGGGAAATAGAACTGTCATTTGTCCTCAGAGTATCCTCATGAGCCCCTCATGAGTCTTGTTGCATGAGTCTTGTTTCAACCTTCGTAGGTAACGCATGTGCGCAGCTCCTCGCACCAGGACGGTCA
This sequence comes from Gammarus roeselii, assembly GCA_016164225.1. Classification (NCBI taxonomy): domain Eukaryota; kingdom Metazoa; phylum Arthropoda; class Malacostraca; order Amphipoda; family Gammaridae; genus Gammarus; species Gammarus roeselii. Next base: position 10,976 of record SDVV010000104.1, on the reverse strand, counting down.
ACTCTCTCCGCTAGGCTTAGGTAGGCAGTTGCATGCCCCTCGTAGGGTCACCAGATCCCTCTACGCTAGGCTGTAACATCTAAATTTTTTACATCCTCATCTATAATTTCGACCTTAGATGTTGATAGAGCGACGGTGGGGTGTGAATCCCGAAGCCATTGGCTTGAGGGAGGCGGTAATGACTGCCGCACCTACGGAGCTCTTTTCAGTCGGTCAAGTAAAACCAATTTTAATCAGCAGAAGGGAGCTGCTAAGAGTGATTTGCTTTACATTCAACTCAATCCAGCGTAGGAAGTAGCTTTGCGTCACTGCCGCGCAAACTACTCGCATTTGAATTAGATCAGTTTAGAACCGTTCATATCCGTCTATGTAAATTTTTAGTTAGATCCATTTAGAACCGTCGATATCCGTCTCCGTAAATAAATATGTATAAATACTGCGTTTGGGATAAGCACGCTATCACTTGTTTGATATAGCAAGTTTCTTATTTGAATTCCTGCCCGTAAATATATCACCGTTTTAAGCACATGCTACTAATCACCCCACTAATATTTATCATCATCAACAAACCGTTGACTGTTTTGATTCGATATTGAAAAAATATACATCGCAAACAGTCGAGCCTCTCCGGAAAACAAGCTAGAAGTGGTGCAGCTGAGCTGAGTGCCCCTGACCGCAGAGGGCATTCTTCTCTCGCATCAGCGGGAGGTCTACCCTTCTCTGCATGGGCCCTGTACAAGGACCAGCCTGTTACCTTTCCCAGCATTCGTGCAGTACCTCAACTCAATGTCAACAGTGCATATTTCATGTAAGTTCCTTTTTCATTGTAAATAATAATACAACCTTATCAATGTAACAAAAAATGCGTACATATTTAAATTCAGAAGTTTTGCGCCAATTGCGTTAAAAGAAACACATAAATAATGAACAAAAAAAACTGCAATTGACGTCTGACAACTGTCCATGTAGAGTAACTGTAAAATAATACTTAAAGTAAACATAAAATAATACAAGTATCACATAAATAATTCATACATGCTCATTAATCCCTTGCAAACAGCATGATAATTGTTTCCCAGTTAGAAAAACAATCATTTTAGCCTGAGTTTCGTTTAGTTTTTATCTCAAGTTAGACTCGCATAATCACCCGCAAAAACTCATCACTGTAGGTCATACATGAATCACCCGAAAGAACCATCTGTAGGTCATCTGAAAATAAATGTCATCTCATCCCGCATCTAGTTAAACTTATTATTCACATATCTGCTGTTTACAAGGATAAAGAATATAACACTTTCTCTGTAAGTTCACGGTTTGTTGCTGCTTATCTTAGCAAGTCCAAGATGACTCCTGCTGCGAAACTAGAATGTGTAACCTGCCGCCAATCGTACACTCCCGCGTAATGCACGCGTAATGCACCTCCAAACAGAGAGTGCAAAATAGCGAGCTGTTAATTCTGTCAACACGTTGAAGAGATTAAACAACTAAAAGCACAGTTAACTCATGCTTCTGGTGGGTAACCCAACACAGAGGCAGTTATCGCCAATACAAGGCTGCTAACTGTTGAATTAGAACTGGAAAGCGGGCAGAAACAATTTCGCGAACTCAAAGATATAATAAAAAGTGAAATAGAAGCAACAAAAGAAATACTGAAACTACCCTGCATCTGGTAAATGAACTCCAAGTGCACTTAGACTCAGAAATGGCAAAGAAACACACAGCTCTAGACTTAGAGGCCAACGGCCGTATCAAATCGATAGAAAAAAGGCCCACAGTGCTGAGACACTCTACACAACAGTAGTAAACAGGCGGCAGGCAGTCAGTGGCAAAGCATCACTGGTCGGGCGACGGTCCTCCCACACGCGAACTGATACAAGAAACCGGTTTCGGTGTTTTGCCCGATAAAATGGACTCTCAAAGCACAGAGGAAATTATTGTGATTGTCGATTACACTGTCCCCTTCATCAAACCACGAGAGTTCAACTAAAAATACTTGGTAAACCAGGCTTGAAAATGTACGATATTGACGGAATAAAGAAAAAAAAGCATACCTTCTTCTAAACCGATCATACTACAAGTCGGGGCAAACGACATGGTGGCGCAGACGGAAGAAACATGGGTAAGGTATAAAAACATGCTAACAAACGTCAAACAATCGCACGCGAACATCCATGTCACTGGCATCCTGCCCCAACCAAACCAAAGTAGATACAAATTGAACCAGATGATATTTCTAAGCAGTCGCATAACAACTTTCTGCAAACCACAACAAATCTCATTCCGGACCATTGGGAAACGATGATCAACCTCAAAAACTATGAATTCGATAGAATCACTAGCAAGGCACGCGTAAACACGTCTGGGCTTGATACCCTAGACAGCATCCTTCAGAATATCGGTGCTGGCCTCGTCACCGAAATTAAACCAAAAACGTTCTCGCTGCCCAATACAAGATCCCGCCATCACTGCCCAACGGAAGTAGTCAACGGCCGCCGCCCGAGCAAGTAGCAATCACGTACCCTGCAGTAACGATAGAGGAACAGCCAACAAAAATAGATTCACCACTAACAAAAAAGTCCATCGAAGTAACACAGTAGCCTCCGACCGCAACCGAAGAGGTTCTGGCAGGATTCCGAGCCAAAATACTCATAAATGTTACTATTAAACGCTAGAAGTTTCCGAGACAAAATCAACGAATTGGAAATCCTCGCAATTGACTATGAGATCGACATAATAGCCATCACAGATTCGTGGATGAAATCAAGCACCAGAAATTATCTGGGCGAATTAAAGCTCCCGGGTTATTCCCTATTGCACAAAGATAGACTAGGCCGTGAGACTGGAGGAGTATTGTTTCTCGTAAAAAATACTCTTCAAATCATAGAAGTCTCTATTCCAAGCAGCAGACACGACATAGTTTCAATTCAAGTAGCCGGTAAACATACAAAGTGTCATATCACACTAGTTTCATATCATAATAGTTTTTTATCCCACTAGATGTGGTCAGAACACAAAACAGTTTAGTACTTGGAGACTTCAATGTTCTCGACATCGACTGGGAAACAGAAGAATGTACGGCCACTGGCCAATGCCTTATTGATCTTGCTGACGATAAGTTTATGAACCCAATGATAAAGACACCTACAAGAGGTAGCAATATTCTTGATCTTATATTTAGTGCAATCGACTCTCATGTCACGAACGTCAAAGTGGGCGAACCCCTCGGAAATAGCGACTACAACTGAATCCGTTTTATGACTGAGCTCGAGTTGGAAACGTCAATTCACTGGAAAAAAGTCTCTAACTTTTTAGATTAGCTAACATTGATAACTTAAGAGAGGCAATGGCGTCTGCATATATAACCCTCGGACAAGATGTCAATCAATCGCTGAGCAATTTTTTGAGTGCACTTAAAAATATTGAAACAGGCCAACAGCAGTCAATCAGCCTAAGTACTGGAAAATATAATTGCAGCGCGCCTTCAGTCGCAAAAGAATGCAAAGCACTCGAATAAACAGGAGCAACCACACGAAGATGCTGCAAAAAATGAATACAAATTCAGTCGACGGATTTTTAAGATGGTCCAGAAACGAAAGAAAAAAGATTACGAAAAGGAAATTGTGGCCAACGCCAAAACTAATCCGAAACAACGTTTTCAGTTATATATCAAGCAAAAAAAATTCAAGATCTGTAATTGGCCCTCTTGAAAATGATATTGGTGAGCTAGAAACTGACGACACTTAAATAAGTGTCCTGTTTGATCAATTTTTCTGTTTTGTATTTACGTTAGAGAATGAGAATATTCCTAATCATGAGTATATCATAGCGCAAAAACAAATCGAAGCCTCAGTCACAGTGAACTTTTCTCCCGCAGAAGTTATTGATTATATAGAAAAATTGAAAGTTACAAAACTCCCGGTCCAGACCAAGTTCATTCCAGAAGACTACGAACGAAATTGCCGTTCTCACAAATGGCACCTGCCCTTCTCAATGGAAAGAGGCCAACGCCACCCCAATGTTTGAAAAAATGTACAAAAGTGTCCAGGAAATTACCGTCCAATTAGTCTCACCACAGTCATAGGCAAACAGATGGAAAGTTCTATCACGGATAAAATTACAGAATTCCTAGAATAAAATCTGTTAATAGGTAACTCTCGGTATGGATTCAGATGCAATCGTTCATGCGTTAATTGCCTGCTGCTTTTTTTCAATAATATAATTTAATTTCACGACGCGAAATCTCCGATCGACATCATTTACCTTGACTTTCAAAAGGCTTCCGACAAAGTTCCTCAAAAAACACTTGGTTAGTAAATTGCACAGCATCGGTATTCGAGGTGACCTCAAAAACTGGACAAAATGTTGGCTCAAGGACAGACGACAGCGAGTCGTACTTAATGGAGCTTCCTCCAAGTGGGGTAAAGTTACAAGCGGCGTGCTCCAAGGATCTGTGTTAGGTCCAGTTCTCTTCATAATATTCATAAACAATCTCGACAGCAACGCACTCTCGAACATTGGTAAGTTTGCAGACGATACCAAGCTAGGAGGAAAAGCGCAAACCAAACTCGAGTGTGAGCAGATCCAATTAGACTTTAACAAAATTGTTGAATGGTCAGAAAAGTGGCTAATGAAATTCGATGTCGAGAAGTGTAAAGTTATGCACATTGGTCACCATAATCCTAAACACGAATAATCAATGTCCGGAAAGAAACTGATACGCGTCACCGAAGAGAGAGATCTAGGTGTCATCATTAGTAACGATTTGAAAAGCAGCAAGCATTGTAACGATGCAGCCAAAAAATGCAATAAAATGTTAGGCATAATAGCCCGCACAATCTCGTACAAGAGCAGAAAAAGTATTCGCATGTTATACACTGCATTTGTTAGACCGCACTTTGAGTATTCAGTCCAATTTTGGTCTCCATACCTCAGAAAAAAGACATTATTAAATTAGAGAAGGTCCAATGTAGAGCTACCAAACTAATCCCTTTGCTGCGCAATAAATCGTACGAAGAGACACTGCGCGAACTCAACCTTTATTCGCAAGAGAAACGTGGAGTCAGAAGTGACATGATCGAAGCGTGGAAGATTATGAAGGGTAAGGAAAACGTCGAGCGAGCAAGCCCTTTCCCTTTGGATGCGAACTAAGAACGGAGTGACCAGGAACAATGGATACAAAATTGTTGGCAAGCCATTCACACTCAATATCACGCACAATTTCTTCACGTATAGGGTTGTAGAAGAATGGAACAGTCTTCCGCGGAAGTTGTGAACAGCGATACAATCGAAACGTTTAAGTCAAGGCTCGACAAATGCTGCCAAAATCGTCGCTAAATAGATCCCATCTATAGCTCTTAAACAAGTATATTCGTGAATTAGTGCCCGGCATTCGTGAATTAGTGCCCCATACGGTTAAATTAGTGCCCGGCATTGGCACTAGCACGATAAAAAATGTGCCCGGCATTGGTACATGCTCGTTGCAAAACGGTGTTCAGCAATGACACCGGTCAGCATTGGTTTAACGAGGAATGAAACTGTTACAATCTTAGATCAACACCGTGGGTCGGTGGCTTTCTCTTCAGGTGTTGATTTGAGTTGTTTCGAGTATCATCGTTAAATGCTATATTTTTCAACAAACTTCCCTTTCTGTGATCTATTAAAACAGAAAATACAGACACAAGATGCTATCTTAGACGTTCTACTTCGGAACTAATCTTCTTACTATCAAAAAGCAACCCAGTTTTGGCCAAAAGGCCTGTTGTTTTCTTCTTACACGTGTGAACACTGTTAAACGCACAGGTCAGTTGCCTACAACATGTTCATGAGCCCCCACACAGGTCAGTCACCTACAACATGCTCATAAGCCCACACAGAACAGTCGCCTACAACATGCTCATGAGCCCCACATAGTTCGGTCGCCTACAACATCCTCATGAGCTGCTAACACAGATCAGCCGCCTACAACATGCTTATGAGCTGTTAACACAAATCAGTCGCCTACAACATGCTCATGAGCTGCTACCACAAATCAGTCGCCTACAACATGCCCATGAACTGCTAACACAAAATCAGTCGCCTACAACATGCTCATGAGCGGTTAACACAAAATTAGTCGCTTACAACATGCTCATGAGCTACTAACACAAATCAGTCGCCTGCAACATGCTCTTGAGCTGCTAACACAAATCAGTCGCCTACAATATGCTCATGAGCTGCTATTACAAATCAGTCGCCTACATCAAGCTCATGAGCTGCTAACACAAATCAGTCGCCTACGACATGCTCATGAGCTGCTGACACAGATCAGTCACCTACAACATGCGTATGAGCTGCTAACACAAATCAGTCGCCTACAACATGCTCATGAGCTGCTAACACAAATCAGTCATCTACAACATGCGTATGAGCTGCTAACACAAATCAGTCGCCTACAACATGCTCATGAGCTGCTAACACAAATCCGTCGCTTACAACATGCTCATGAGCTGCTAACACAAATCAGTCGTCTACAACATGCTCATGAGCTGCTAACACAAATAAGTCGCTTACAACATGCTCATGAGCTGCTAACACAAATCAGTCGCTTACAACATGCTCATGAGCTGCTCACACAAATCAGTCGCCTACAACCTGCTCATGAGCTGCTAACACAAATCAGTCGCCTTCAACAAGCTCATGAGCTACCAACACAAATCAGTCGCCTTCAACATGCTCATGAGCTACCAACACAAATCAGTCGACTACAACATGCTCATGAGCTGCTAACACAAATCAGTTGCCTACAACATGCTCATGAGCTGCTAACACAAATCAGTCGCTTACAACATGCTCACGAGCTGCTACACATATCAGTCGACTACAACATGCTCATGAGCTGCTAACAAAAATCAGTCGCTTACAACATGCTCATGAGCTGCTACACAAATCAGTCGACTGCAACATGCTCATGAGCTGCTAACCCAAAGTCAGTTGCCTACAACATGCTCATGAGCTGCTAACACAAATCAGTCGCTTACAACATGCTCATGAGCTGTTAGCACAGATCCCTTAATTAGAGCTGGACCAATCCCTATCTCATTGATTTAAAAACATCACTTGAGGTATCGAACTTGAAAACTCGAATGGAATTCGTTGGTAGTTGGCCAACAAACGACGAAAAGATTTCTTGAAATTTCCATATATGCACAGAAAACAAAAAAGGGGTCATGGTTGCATGAACAGACTTGAGGATTCAGTAGGGATTACGGTTTTGACATCCTTGCATTCCTTGCTAAGACATCCCTTGCATCCCTTACCCTGTACGATAGCTCTGGCAATGATATCCCTTACATCCTTTGCTATCCCATTTATTCCATCTCTTGCTGTGACTTCTCTTACATGCCATTCTAGGGCACCCCTTGTGTCATTTTCTATGACACTCCTTGCATTCCTTGCAATGGCATCCCTTGCTTCCTTTGCTATGGCGTTCTTTGCATCCCATATTATGGCATCCCATACATTCCTTGCTATGGCACCCTTTGCATTCCTTGCTATGGCATTTCTTGCATCCCTCACCATGGCAACCCTTGCATCGTTTTTTATGGCATCTTTTGCATCCCTCACTATGGCAACCCTTACATCTTGGGCTATGACATCCCTTGCATCCTTTCTATGGCATTCTTGCATCACTGGCTGTGGCATTCCTTGCATCCATTCTATGGCATCCTTGCATCATAGGCTGTGTCATCCATTGCACCCTAGGCTATGGCATCCCTTGCATCCTTTACTATATGGCATCCCTTGGATTCCTTGCTATGGCAACACTTGCATCCCAGGAAATCACCTCTCTTGCATTCCTTGCAATAACATCCTTTGCATCCCAGGCTATGGCATCCCGTGCATCCCAGACTATTGCGTCTCTTGGATCCTTTGCTATGTCAACCTTTGTATCCCAGACTATGGTATCCCTGGTATTCCTTGTAATGATATCTTCTGCATCCTAGGCTATGACATCCTTTTCAGCTATGGCCTCCCTCGCATCCCATGGTATGATAACCCTTGCATCCTAGGCTGTGGCATCCCTCGCATCCCAGGCTATACCATCCCTTGCATCCTAGGCTATGGCTCTCTTGCATCCCAGGCTATGGCTCTCTTGCATCCCAGGCTATTAAAATAAACGTTCACAATACGGTACTCTCGAAATTGGGCTCTCTTGGATGACGTTTCCAGAAAGCTCATCCTCAAAATAGTGCTTCTGCTGACCATTTGGAGAAATTAACAGCATTTTTTGTTCGTTTGATAATATCCTACATTGTTTTTCAAGTGTGGAACTCTGCACTTATTATAGTACGTGGTTACAAAAGTGCATTTATGTACTATTCAATGCATGTCCGACATTTTTAAAGCGAATTCTTTGAGCGAGGGTAATAGCTGCTAGGGCGGTATCCTTCGTTTATTTAACAGCAGTTTACGCTTTTAATTAGGCTAGTTACGATAATGAATACTAAGATGTAGAGACAGGAGCAAGCAGTATCATCACGATAGTGTCGGGCTGCTTGCACGCCTCCCGTGCAAGGTGGCAGTAATGGTGCTAAGTTGTGGGTGCTTAGAACAGGATGTGCTGTGCTTGATAACGTGCTACAAAGCACCACACTGTCGCTTGGGGGGTATGCAGCATTTAGCAATCATTGTCGAGTCTGAAACTCATGTGCAAAGTTGTCTTTTTGTAATACAAGTAATCTGATGGTATAGATGGAATAATTTTGTAGGACAAATTTTGATGGATTGATTTTGATGGAATAATTTTGTAGGACAAATTTTGATGGATTGATTTTGATGGAATAATTTTGTAGGACAAATTCTGATGGATTGATTTTGCTGGAATAATTTTTATGGAATAATTTTGCTGGTATAATTTTGCTGGAATAATTTTTATGGAATATTTTTAATGGAATACGAGCAAAATAGAACATTTGTTGTTCCATCACAACAATAAGCTATTGAATAATTCCTTCGATATCCTACGTCCATCGATGAACGCAATGAACGCGTTTTTGATTGTTTTACCCATCAAAGTTACATTTCTAGACTTTCACATTATATTAGGCACTGTTATAAGCTATGAATGTAAGTAAGGAGCAATATAATTGGTAATTTTTGATTTATTCGTGATGATATCAAACTGTTATGTGTATTTGCTTGATTAAAGATAAATCATAAACACAATTAAAATTTGTGTTTGGGATTACGAATGTCTGTCGAACGTTTTTTAGACATGAGTCTTCATCAAAAAAATTGATGGATTGGATTGCTTTCCGTGTTACTTTCCTCCTACCTGTTCAAACGTTTCGCTAAGGCATGCTTGAAATAAGACCCACTCAAGCTCTTCGTTTAGGTCTTTTATGTTTCGCGTACAGTAATAAAAATATACAACATTTCCCGGTACATTTACTGACATGAATAAATAAAGATCAGAAACAGGCCATTGTTATTGCTTAAAGTGGTTCACAATCTAATAAACCCTTACCATGTGCAACCACATCGATTTACAAAAAATACTGCTTTTAACAGTGACCAAGTTTCTAGAAGTGCTAAATGAATTCTTTGTGATGTTACATTTTACATGAAGTGTCCTTCAGCAGGTCCTGCACGCATCCTAACGACTGGTTACTTCTCATCGACTAACGCCTCCAGCTCAGCTAAAATGCCATTGTCCCACCCCATCGTCCATGTTGTCCCACCCTATCGTCCATGGAATAAAGAATTCCTACGATACCGGGATTAGACCGACTAAGGGGCTCGTTAAACAGGCTGTGGTGTGGTGTGTGGGTCTGAAGAGATAAAACTCTAGGAACAGAGGGTGTGATGTCGTGGTCTGAAGAGATAAAACCCGAGGAACATAGTTGTGATGTTTGAGTCTGAAGACATAGAACTCTAGGAACAGAGAGTGGAATATATGCGGTGTGTGTTATTCCGAATCATATATTAGGAATTATTACTCTGAAATTAGATGGAAACGACGACATGGGAGAATATCATGCCCTCAAGTATCAACAGATCTCCATACCATTCCTAAAGACAACAGATTGTTGATAATGAAACAAATTAAAGAGAATGAAACAATCTATATAGGCAGAAGGGATTGACTCTAGACTTAGAAGAACTAATACCGCCACCGTCAAATACAGAGCAACCAAGCCAAGTCCTCTGTGCAACTGCTGCCGAGCTAAGTCCTCTATGCAACAGCAACCAAGCCAAGTCCTCTGTGCAACTGCTGCCGAGCTAAGTCCTCTATGCAACAGCAACCAAGCCAAGTCCTCTGTGCAACAGCTACCAAGCCAAGTCCTCTGTGCAACTGCTACCAAGCTAAGTCCTCTGTGCAACAGCTACCAAGCTAAGTCCTCTGTGCAACTGCTACTAAGCTAAGTCCTCTGTGCAACTGCTACCAAGCTAAGTCCTCTGAGCGACAGCTACCAAGCTAAGTCCTCTGAGCGACAGCTACCAAGCTAAGTTCTCTTTGCAACAGCTACCAAGCTAAGTCCTCTGTGCGACAGCTACCAAGCCAAGTCCTCTATGCAACAGCTACCAAGCCAAGTCCTCTGTGCAACAGCTACCAAGCTAAGTCCTCTGAGCGGCAGCTACCAAGCTAAGTTCTCTTTGCAACAGCTACCAAGCTAAGTCCTCTGTGCGACAGCTACCAAGCCAAGTCCTCTGTGCAACTGCTACCAAGCTTAGTCCTCCGTGCAACTGCTACCAAGCTAAGTCCTCTGTGCAACAGCTGCCGAGCTAAGTCCTCTATGCAACAGCTACCAAGCTAAGTCCTCTGTGCAGCAGCTGTCAAGCCAAGTCCTCTGTGCAACAGCTACCAAGCTAAGTCCTCTGTGCAACTGCTACCAAGCTAAGTCCTCTGTGCAACAGCTACCAAGCTAAGTCCTCTGTGCAACTGCTACCAAGCTAAGTCCTCTGTGCAACTGCTACCAAGCTAAGTCCTCTGTGCA
>SDVV010000103.1:0-40897 GCA_016164225.1 Gammarus roeselii | reverse complement strand
ATAACTGTAATACTGACAAAGGAAACTATCAGCCCCGGCAACATCATCACCACCGTCGATAACTGTAATACTGACAAAGGAAACTATCAGCCCTGGCAATACAATCACCACCGTCAATAACTGTAATACTGACAAAGGAAACTATCAGCCCTGGCAATACAATCACCACCGTCAATAACTGTAATACTGACAAAGGAAACTATCAGCCCTGGCAATACAATCACCACCGTCAATAACTGTAATACTGACAAAGGAAACTATCAGCCCTGGCAATACAATCACCACCGTCAATAACTGTAATACTGACAGAGGAAGCTATCAGCCCCGGCAACACCATCACCACCGTCAAAAACTGTAATACTGACAAAAGGCAGCCATCACCACTGGCAACATCACCACTGCCATCAATAACTAACTGCAACACAAATTGAAACTTAATTCCAATCATACATGAGCCATTATTTCCAACGGCTTTAGGGTCGCATATCTATGAAGTACCCCTGAAGTCCTTTGGCCTCAACAAGTCCTTCTTGTGACAATGACTTCAACAAGTCCAATTAGTTCTCTTCGGATAATGACATATGGTTAAATGTTATTAATTACTTAGCAGCTGGGAGAAACTGACGTAATAAAACTCAACACCTGGTCGTAAAGTAGCGTGGTTCAAAAAGAACACAGCAAATACGTGTGAGGCTATGTGATTTTTTTTTTCAGTTTAGGCAAAAAAGTGTATTGAAATAACACAGTGAAATCGTTGGATTTTGCTTAACAATGGGCTCCAACCGATTCTGCGCTTGTCTTACATGGTGCATCAACCAATACTGAGAACTTCGAACTTGTCATGGTGCATCAACCAATACTGAGAACTTCGAACTTGTCATGGTGCATCAATCAATACTGAGAACTTTGAACTTGTCATGTTGCACCAACCAATACTGAGAACTTTGAACTTGTCATGGTGCATCAACCCTGAGAACTTCGAACTTGTCATGGTGCATCAACCAATACTGAGAACTGCAAACTTGTCATGGTGCATCAACCCTGAGAACTTCGAACTTGTCATGGTGCATCAACCAATACTGAGAACTTCGAACTTGTCATGGTGCATCAACCCTGAGAACTTCGAACTTGTCATGGTGCATCAACCAATACTGAGAACTTCGAACTTGTCATGGTGCATCAACCAATACTGAGAACTTCGAACTTGTCATGGTGCATCAACCAATACTGAGAACTTCGAACTTGTCATGGTGCATCAACCAATACTGAGAACTTCGAACTTGTCATGGTGCATCAACCAATACTGAGATCTTTGAACTTGTCATGGTGCATCAACCAATACTGAGAACTTCGAACTTGTCATGGTGCATCAATCAACACTGAGATCTTCGAACTTGTCATGGTGCATCAACCAACACTGAGATCTTCGAACTTGTAATGCTGCATCAACCAATACTGAGAACTTCGAACTTGTCATGGTGCATCAACCAATACTGAGAACTTCGAACTTGTCATGGTGCATCAACCAATACTGAGAACTTCGAATCAATATCAGAGAATATCGTTATTACCCAATCCCATCAGCATCGTCTTGCATCACATTATGTCATAATCGTGACTATTAAATGACACGCGTTATCAAGTTTTGCGATTGGTCGCCAGTTGAAGTTTAGACACTTGGTAGCTAAGCGCACTGGGACATGGTGTATCAGGGGTTATGCATTGTACCCTGTTAATATAACTACAGTAAGACTAAATGTCTCTAATAATATTATTATATATAAAAAACACCTGCTGACACTCCTGAGAAGGACCCGGGACCACCATAAGGACAGCTTAGTAAGTAGGCCAGAGACGGGATGAAGAGTTTATTCAGATGATACTTCAAGTCACAGTAGAACTATCCAAGCCTTGGAGTACTACTAGCACCGCTGAGAAGTTCCTTTAGCCCAGCCAAGAAGTACTACTAGCCCAGCCTTTATCAGAACAGATCAGGGTCACAGACTGACTACTCAACCCTGAGTTATATGACATTATTTCAATAGTGTTGATGGAGACTTGAGATTGTCAGAGCGCAGTGCATTAACTGTACGTTGAAACCGTAAGTACACATCTATTATCTTCTCTCTTTTTAGCTTGTCTCCCGCAATGTAAAATCCTAAAATCTTTACTGAGTAGGTGTTTGTTAAGTATTTTAAACTAAACATGACACTATTTTGTTTAGTGAACATTTTCTGAGCTGCAAACAATTTGTAATGTCTAAAAGTGAAACAAAACCGGTTAGAATTTTAGGTTTCATTTTGAAGTCCTGCGGTAAATATGTAGGATTAATGAATAAACCACTTAAAGCTTATAATTCATATCAAAATGTACCGATTTATTTCCGCGTGAAGCTTATGCTGCCCTAAATTTGATAGAAAAGAGAATTAGATATCAGAATTACTGTAAACTGACGGGGACTTCTTTCGAGGCAGTCAAGCAAATTAATCCCTCTTTTGTTTTCTTTCCCGACACGAACGACGTGAGACTATCTTTCTGTCCAGTCATTTCGCTACATGTCAAGTTTTAACTCACCAAACAGCTGCTCGAGTCTCATCTGAGGGTAATTACTCCTTTAGTTCATTGTATGCCCTCTGCCTCTAACTGTATGGTAGTCTCTCAATGCAAGCGACAGGGAGGTTTGTTTTAATTCAGGACAATATTTCAGGTTTCTTTTAATTATGTTCAAAAATAACGAATAATGAACATCAATCAAAGTTAGTGAATATAGTCATTTGGTTTGTTGCATACTATACCTTGCCATCGGGAGTGGGATAAAAGCATGAGCCATGGAGAGCGTATATGCTTTTTGTAACATCTCACGTGATTATTATTGTAAGCTGAACCCTCAATGACGGTGCTGTCGATTGGAACACTACAATCCCTCTTCCTCATCAAAACATGTTGCACTCAATATAACGGGTCCAGCAGAGATTAGCTTCTGTGATGTATTTCACCACACTATACGTTCATTAAATTTTGCCCCTCATTGAAAGACTACGACGTTATTGTTATTGTCTTACAGTAGATTCCACGTCGCTAGCTGTAACAATGTGCTAAAACACGTTAATTAGCCCATGAGCCCCTCTCCGGTGTCCTGTTTACTGATCACGAAGTAGACTAAATTATCTCGAAATAAATATTGGTGTTGCATGTTATTGGAATGCGAATCAAAAATGTCAGCTGAATGAAGCTGGTACCTGCGCGAAGGCCCGAACAGTGAAGTACATACGAATATTTATGATTCCAGCGGTTTCCAATTACTTGGGATACATTAATTACTTGGGATACATTGGTTGGGGGGTGCAAGCGCTCCCTATAGCTAATTATATTCACAGGCCACTACTAACTAGCGTAGCAGCCTGATGAAAGGAACGAATGATTTCCGTATCGTGTCGCTTATAATTACTATTTGATCTACAATAAACCAGTGTAAACTAGAAACAATGTATACATTGTTACCTCAGTTCATTGTATAATGGCTTAACATGTCTTGTTCAACGATCAATGCAATGTCGTCCGGCAACTGGTGATGGTAATAGTTCATTGTTTTCTTTTATATGCCTTAATGCCTGTGGTTCTCTTCACGCGGCATTATATGAGCCAAGCCTAATAATACGGAGTTCTTGGTCTTGGGGCGTGCCGCTGCTAGACGATATTCCCGTTTGATAGGTGGATGAGAATTTAGGCTGCGGTATTTATGAGAATGGATTTCATGAGAATTGATTTGATACTTTGATTGTTCGTGCTTGGAAAATCCCTTGTACACAGAAATCAAAGTCTCAGCATCACGAGGGACCTTAGAAATGCCATGAGAAGAGACGGGAGAAGAATACTAGTGATGAGGTACCTGAAAATTTGGAATTTAAATAGTTGGAAATCAGAATTAAACTAATTGAGTAATTCAGAGACAACATTTGAACAAGTTGTTTATAATGAGTCAACAGTTCATGAATTGCCTGAGTGATGATAACGAAGGATGTTTTTAGTGTGCTGCATCGATGTAGGATGTCAAGGAGTAATGCAAACTTCTTCCCAACTAGGACATCCCATGAATGAACCTCTTGTGGTAACAGAGGGCAACAGGGAAGAGCAGAGGCCGTTCATCTTGAATTTGGCGACTTCAATTCTAGTGGAGTGATGTAGCTGGATTAATGAAGGCTATAGAACATGAAAACTAGTATAAATAATAATAATTAACTAATGCATGACACGAAGGCTCATTAAACCCAGTTCCCTCATGAACTAATAATTGCTCACGTTCAGACTAGAACCCCTTCAGGCACAGAGACTTCAGACACAGAGAGCTGATACAACAAACCGAGAAACTCTTTCGTTGGTTTATGAAAACGATGATTAGTCGAGTCATTATTGATATTATTCAGCCTCACACTTCATTGAAGCTCCCAATACACCCTTTGCAGGATTGCACGTGATATAAAACAGTTAAGGGATTATGGGAATTTCTATGACATATTTAATAAATTATAATTTATTAAGTTGAAAACATCATATTATTTATAGTTTGATATAGACAAACGGGATCACAGCTCAAAGTTTTGTTTGTGGTTAGAATGCTTGATATATAATATTTTTCAAGCACTCAGTAAATAAGATTATAATATTGCCACTATGAGAATAACAAAATAGCGTTACCTTCAGCTAGAGCGTTGCGCTTGCTGCCATACTAGTGACGGCCACGGGTTCGATTCTTACCAGAAACAGAGGGGAAAAATATCACGGTAGCACAAACTTTATACGAGTTAGAACATTTTGTAAGGCAGTAACAATGAAATTAAAAGCTACTTCAATATTAACTTATGATTTTCATTTGTTGGTAGTTTACATACATCATTTTTGTTTTAATTTTGATTGAAGGTTAAACTGTAAAATTTGCATACAAACACAAATTTATGTGATCTTGTTTCTTATATATGGGTTGAAAATATTCATCATGAAAAATTCTCGCATTATAAGAAGATTCAAAAATTTATATGAGTAAAATCTGTATATCAATCTACAAATACAATACATATTCGTTTCACAGCCCCTTCAAAACTTCATCGTTGTTAATCCAAATCAACTTCAATTACATTGACGGGTACACAGAACGGGTCATGAGCGCTATTGGTAATTTTCATCCGCCGTGCAGTAATAACAGAATATAGATAAATTGAAGCAAGTTACTCCACTTAGTTGATACATTCGTTGATAATATGCTATAACAGGGCCCAAGTTGGTGTATGAATAATCTTAATCTTCTCTGAAAAGATTACCTTTTTTTTCAATGCAGCTAGCATTCAAGCGCTAACAAATTAAAAGTAGTTACTATTCGAAAAAAGAAAACGTCTGCAGAGAGAGTTCAACTCGAAAGGAAATTAGATCAGTGAATTATTTTTATTTCTGGGATGTTTCCATGAATGTGTAATTTTACATTCAGCCCTGTTTATACCCTATCATTGTTGACTTTCACACTAACCATTTCCAGTACTCTCAAAGCCAGCACTCAGCCGTGATCATACCCTTTCATTGTTGACTTTCACACTAACCATTTCCAGTACTCTCAAAGCCAGCAATCAGCCCTGATCATACCCTTTCATTGTTCACTTTCACACTAAACATTTGCAGTGCTCTCAAAGCCAGCACTCAGCCGTGATCATACCCTTTCATTGTTCACTTTCACACTAAACATTTCCAGTGCTCTCAAAGCCAGCACTCAGCCGTGATCATACCCTTTCATTCTTGACTTTCACACTAACCATTTCCAGTACTCTCAAAGCCAGCAATCAGCCCTGATCATACCCTTTCATTGTTCACTTTCACACTAAACATTTGCAGTGCTCTCAAAGCCAGCACTCAGCCGTGATCATACCCTTTCATTGTTCACTTTCACACTAAACATTTCCAGTGCTCTCAAAGCCAGCACTCAGCCGTGATCATACCCTTTCATTCTTGACTTTCACACTAACCATTTCCAGTACTCTCAAAGCCAGCAATCAGCCCTGATCATACCCTTTCATTGTTCACTTTCACACTAAACATTTGCAGTGCTCTCAAAGCCAGCACTCAACCCTGTTCATACCCTTTCATTGTTGACAACATATGAATTGAAGCAGGTTTAATTTCCGTCATACCACACCTGCGTGTTGGGTATGAGAGCCGCTAACGACTGTAAAGGCAGCCTACACTATATTTTGATCGATAAGCAGAACTCACCTTAATTGTTTCTCAAGCAAAGGAATGTCTTATCAGACAGTACTTCTATGCATTCCCCTGCCAATATATCTAACCTATTATTGATGATGGCGCGTTTTTTTAATATTGCATTGATTCATATTTTTTTCCAATACGTTTCCTCTTAAATTGGTCGGGTCGATGAATCATCGATATCCATCTCAGTACATACAGGACATAGATAAATTCGTCTCGAAAATATCAAGTTCATATCAATAATATGCCGCCGTGGCTGAGTGGTTAGCGTATCCGACTGCAGTGTCAGCCTCTGGTGCTGCACGTCGCGAGTTCGAGCCTCGGCAGGGACACGGCGGTCTTGTGGCGGGGAGATTGGGCTCCTCCCCCCTCTGTGTCTGCCTAACCTAGTCACCCCCCAAACTAGGGGGAAACGGCTGCATGTCTATACATACATGTCTATGTCTATACATATCAATATCCAATCATTTATGCAGCTATAGTCCGAGTGCGCAATTTATGGTCGCGGATCACCCAAAGCTCTACCAAGAGAGGACCTTGGGCGGACCTACCGCTCATGACCAAACCTAGCAGAGCAAATGATGTAGTGAATATTCAACGGAAAGACAAAAATAAACAATCATCAGGTACACTTCCTAGAATGAGCATTACTTTGAGCAAATAAGGCTCATGTCCTATCATCCGGCCTACTTAACAATAAATCAGGCATAAATAAAAAACTGAGCAAGTCAAAAACCAATGTAGAGCAGAAAAACAAGCTTTCAGGGGCTCGAATAAATAATATACTGATACCAAAAGAGCATCATGAAAATAAATATACCCAGTTCAAGAACACTATAGCGTTATATTACACGCCAATACGCCAAATTGGAGGTTGGCCTTAAAGAGTGCGCGACATAGTTCGTAAATTTGCCTCATTCATGAATCGACCTTTGTTGCTCTATGTTTATGAGGTTCCTCACCAAGGTTTCCACTAAGCCAAGGTTCCTCACCAAGGTTTCCACTAAGCTTTTGCGGCAAGGGAAATACTTTGCATGGATGACGGCACACTACGATATTTTTATTTATGTAATATTGCAATCTTCGCAGTATAGGGAAGTGAATTGAAAATTTTACACGAGTTAAAGTTTTTTTTTTCTTCAAATGTTTGATAGATAAAAAGTTAAATACAATACATCATCTCACGAATACAAAATAAATAATACAGACCAGGAATGGAGAGAAATCAATATTTTTGTTTTCACTAATGGGCAATCAAGATAAGGATTTGTAAATAAATAATTATATGATTATATTTGAGTTAGGTAATGTGAGATCGCCATGTCAAAATTAGCTGCTACAGAAATGAGTAAAAATACGCCTGCCGTGCTTGCCCACTCGTGCATTTCAAAGGAACAATGTACTGCTCATAAACTTATTCTTCATTCGACGAGGTATGGTGTTCGAGTGTACGCCGGCTAATCGGGGCTTATAACAATTATTCACCCTGTACAAAAATACACCTTCATCAGCCTTTAGGTTCTCACCCAACACTCGATGGACTGTATACTGGGATTGACTCGCTATCAACGATGGAATAAACAGAACTGTGCACAATATATGTAAAATATAAAATAAAATAAATTTGTTTAAGCCTAAGTTGCGCGATTGAACGTGGAAAATTTAAACAAAGTCAATGTTAATAAAAATATCACAAACGCTGACGTTCATTGAGGAAGTTTATTGAGAGCATATTTTTATTACTTTGACTGCGTTCCAGCCCGACAATAGTTTGTGGGAGTGTTCATTTTACTACCAAGCATTTAATTTTCAAGACCAATCAGAAATGAACCAGTAGGATCAAAAATTGTACAATGACCTATTATATATTTTTAAATTATTCAACAGCTCACAACTCGTCCAGCAATCAAAAAAACTTTTGTGATACCAAAGGGATGTTTACTCCTGATTAACACTGGCTCTTATATAACCCTTCAAATCAGATAAATAACATCAATGTTGAGGTAAGATCAATTAAAAATAAATAAAAAAACACGAGGGTAAATTAATTTAATGAAATATCCATATTTTCGGACCAAAACCATGTCCCTCACTGCGACAAAAAAATCTATATAGTTAGTAATTGTTACGGCAACTAAAAAGTAATAGTCACTAACAGTTACTGTTCATACATTCTCTCAAGCAACTCAGCCCTTTTATAGTAATGGGCCCTTCCAGAAGACCCCGAGTGTGGTTCGATGTCAGTGTCAGCAGCAGGGCCCGACAATGGGACTGGTTTATCCCTTCTGCGTCATAGTGGCAGAGCCCTTGGAACAGCTGAAAAGGTGAAAGGAAAAAGTCGTCCAGGCGAGCTGCCAACTGCGAATCGGTTTGCTCAGGAGAAAGGAAAAATAATCCCTCAGTTTGGAGAGTCGCAAGAAACATCAGATGACAATTATTACGAACTACGCGATAGGGAAAATTGATGTGCTCCTGAAAACATTCAAGTACCATCGAACTCCAGAGCTCACCGAGCTGCACAAGAGACAATGTTTGGAACTCTGTCGTTGGTTTTTGGCCGCATACATCGACCCTCAGAATATAATATTTACAGATGGGAAATGGTTCCAATTAGAGCCACATTCCAACTGTCAAAATTAAAAATACTGGTGCACTGGAAATTTGTTTCTGTACGATGACTATATGAAACAAGGCTGTGGAAAAGTAATGAATGACCTGGGCGGCAATTGTGGATAGCAGAGAGCTACAGGGAGTGTGGTTTGACGTCGGCGCAGCAGCGTTATCCGAAATGTATTTCAATCTCATATGAAAAATGCTGGTCCGCTGTTAGATCTGAGAAATTCTACCATTTTCAGGATGGCGCCGCCGAACGAACCAGCCTTGACAGCTCATAGCCCCGACCTCACTTCACTCAACTACTGACTTGGGAAAGATGGAATCCATTGTCCACGAACGCATGCCAACGACAATGGAATTGAAACTGCTAAGCGACAGAAGTGATAAAAATGACCCTGGTAAAAAAGTTCGACGTGCAGTTGCAAGTTTAATGTCGAGGGTTCAGATCTGCGCGCATAAGAATGGTTCCCATTGCAAAACTGAAATATAATTTGTCATTTGATGCATTACGACATGTAAAGTCCACTTTTTTTTCTCTATAAAACCCACCAATTTGAATTGTTAAAAAAAGTTTTAAAACACCTTATATATTAATAGTGAAACAGTTCATCACATACATCATTCAAAATAATGATCTCAACATTTAATAGGCACGCAATTTTTCATTCAGACAATGGAATTTCAGATAATGTTATGCAAACAGACCAATTAAGGAACATTCCTGACGAGGATGATCTATAATGGCCGAGAGTTGGGGACTTCAAAGCTCTTACAGGGTGGCTGTTGGTTTCATATACAGTATCTATGTAAATATACTATGGCACCTTTGTTTAGAATCGAAGGCCAAACATTATTAAAGTATGCCTTCTGGCTAGTGACTTGGTAAGACATGTCATGAGGGGGCATTTGAACCTTAACAGGTCATTACCCCCAGCCCCACCACCCCCCTTTCCCCCCTGGCCTGACTCCTCAACGATGCAACATAATGAAACTGTTGCACAAAGAGTCGTCAGCGGCAATGCTCGAGCCAGATCCTGCACCCCAATTAGGTCACGAATGCATGCATTCAATGGAGGACACTGTCCAACAATCATAGCTTACAAACCGTTTCACTTGCTGTTATATCGGTTAACAAAAATGTGGGTGCCGTTTGATGTCATTATTCCTGGTTAAACAATGTGTATGAGAGTATTAAGAAAATTAGCCAATTATTATTAACACTTTAATTATTGACTAACGGAGCCTACTTTTAGTCCTGATTGGAGTCCTTAATTTTAGATACGATTCCAAAAGATTCCAAACGGTATTCTACATTTAAGATAAATGTTGAATCCCCTACTTCCCAGAAGCCAGAACTTACAAATGATTGTTGAGGGAAGAAATTCTATTTTCAATGTACATATGGCAGCTCGTGAATTAGATCGATTAAGCCTGAGGAGATAGTCAATACGGTCTTCACTTTTTGGCATCATCAATATTGTGTCGCCCAAAGTAATTCACCCCATTGTATCTCACCAGGCAATACGTCGATGTTGTCGCATAAGCTACATGATGTCGCATCACCTGCGTGACGTCCTATCATTGATATTGTGTCGCATACAAATGTGCACCTGGAGCATTATCTTTAAAGATTCGTATCATCGATATTGCTATGCGTCATTTGCATTTTTTGGCATTTGTGATGAGGTAAACTCTCTATATCGTGTCGGATCTTATTAACTGCTGCATGTTGTACCACATAAATCATTTCAATTAGAAACAGAAACACCAACGCTTCGATCAGCATTATTCAAAGGTATTTAGAAATAGAGAGATTAAGTAAAAGCAGCGGGGAGGTAAAATTTATATAAGAAACTTATTAAAACTAGGTAATTTTACAACTTGGTCAAAATTTGTAGGACGTTTCGGGTATGGAGACCCATAATCAGTTTGAGGAAAAACCAAAAAGGAATTGGTCTTTTTGTTACGCTTTTGTCCACCCTCAGGCATTTTCGCCCCATTGTTTTAATAAAATACCAACAGACCAATTCATTTATGGTTATCCCTTAAACTGATGATGGGTCTCCATACCCGGAATGTCTTACAAATTTTGACCCCATTGTAAAACTACCTAGTTGTAATAACTTTCTAATATCAATTTTAGCTTCCCGCTGCTTTTACTTTCTCTCGTTATTTCTAAATACTTTTGAATAATGCCGATCGCAGCGCTGGTGTATCTGTTTCTAAATAAAATATGATTCCTTACACACCAAAGGCTTGCTAATACATTCCATGTGCTGCCTGCACTGCTACCAGTAGTGTAGTATATAACGTCCAAACAGCCCTGGGGGGAAAAAAGTACTCCGAAACGCAAGTGAAGGAATAAGTAGGGCTTAATTAGCGGTGGAGCAGGGGTTGGCCGAAGTCAGGCGGGCGGGACCGGATGTGGGTCAGAGCCACTGATAAGGGAGGCGGGCGACGCAAAGGGGTGGAAGGGGGGCGGGGGACTTTCAGCCCCATACTTTCGAATATACATTGGGAAGGTTTATGTTTTGAACATTTTAGTTTATATTAATTATTAATGTTTATTGTATTTGTTTATTGTATTTCTTGTTAATATAACTGTATTGGATAGGTTTTGGTCAGTCTTGTGGCGCATTATATATATGTATTCGTTGCTGGTTGGAATATTGTGATAACACATTTCTGGAGAGGTGAGGTGTAGGAATCCCCTAGGCAGAAAGTTGGATGCGCTCTGGAAAATTAGGTGAGGTTACTCCTACCTGTTATCAGTCATTTCTGTGACATAATTGCTATGTTTAAGTGTCTGTATCATTACATATTTATGTCTGGTTTAATGATTCTATATATATTTTTTTGTACATATATGTTTGCATTCTTATCTAGTTCAGGTATAATTGACTCATTCGGTGGTTGGTTGGTGGTTTTTTAGCGGTTGGGTGCTTAGTTATAGCATGTTTGTTGGATTTGGGGCAACGTTCTTGGTTTTCCATCTATTTATTTCATATGCATATACTGGCTATAGTAATAGTATGGTATAATAGTTTGGTAGTTGAAGGGTTGATGTATATATTTCTAGGATGCAGTAGCTTTGTTACGAGATTCTGTCTTCCCCATAATTCATTATCCAATTTTGAACCAGGTATATCGGTGTAACCGTGTATCTGCATGTTGCAAATGGACCGTTATCAAGCGTATGTAGACTGTTTCGGTTGCCTTATCTCGATTTTTTGTACAGCGAGTATCGGTTGGATGCCCTACAGCGAGAGAAGCTGAACGATATGGATTTATTGTAAGTGATTATATTGTGCTATGTAAAGTTAGTAATGATCGGTTGACATATGTTGAATTTGTATTGTTTTCTGAATTTTGATTATCTATATCATACAGTTAGAGGAATGTTTAGGATATTTTAGGTTTGTATCTTCCATGTTTTCCTAGGCATGATTGCTATGTTTGAGTGTTTATATCATTATATATTTATGTCTAGTTTAATGAATATATTAATTTTTCTGTACATATTTGTTTGTATTCTTATCTAGTTTGGGTATAATTGACTCACTCGGCAGATGGTTGGTGGATTCTTAGCGGTTGGATTGGGATATTTTTTTGTGTTATGTTCGTTTATCATTATACATATTGAACATACTGTTTACAGGAATAGTGTGGTAGGTATGTTTTATAACTCGATTTGTAGCCTTTGTATGCGATATATAAGACATTTTGATACGATTAAGCCGTGGTTACTTTAGTTAAAAAAGAGGTAATTTAATTGACCCTGTTTTGGAATGAGTTGGAGAATAATTTCATCAGATTTGTATATACTATGAAAGTAAAAGTATTCCACACCATTTACTATTGGTTGCATCGTATGCTGCTCGCATATCTTGGTAATTTATTCACGTTAGTTGTTTGGCTGGTTAAATGATAGTTTTTTTCTCGTGCATCATGGTTTTTAATGTATGTTCAGGGTATGGTAGAAAATTGATCTTCTTGCTTTATTATAACTCGAGCGATTGAGTATATTTCATTCAGTTTTGTATGTTCTCTGTATAGTTTCCATCTTCGGTGCAATCTGTTGGTTATTTTATACAATATCGGAATATTAGGATATATAACGTTTGTATCTGTAATTGAACATTATTTCCGGCATAGTTTAGTTACATGTTGTATGTTTTTTTTTTCATATCTCTTTTTACATCCTGGTACAATGTTTGACGTGGATATTATAGAAATAGACAATTCGATTTGTGACAAACTTGGTCTTGCTGTTACCTTATTGTATGTTTATTGTAGGACCATATTTCAATGTACAGGAGGAGTTAGAAAGTCCCCTAGGCAAAAGCTCGTTGCGTTAACGCTTATTTGTATAAGTAGATCGATTTACTAAAATGGATACCCTAGTGTATTACAGTTTTTAATGTTAATTAGAGCAGAGTAGAGAATGACGTAGTTATTTTATTTTTCATGTATAATTTTTTCCACGGTAATCATAGGAATATATGTTTAAGAGGTGTAAATCTGTACTGCATCTTTGTGCAGTTTCCTTATTGAACCGTAGCAAGTGTGTAGTTTAACGTTTTAGAAGACGATTTACTGGATAGATGGGTCCCGGTGTAGAGGCGATTTACATTTTTTGGTAGTAATTTGGAGTTCATCCATGTTCAACGTGAATTTGTAACTTTTGTGGATGTTGGTCTTAAATTGCATGAGTTTGTTAGAGGGGTTATGCGACGAGCTGATGGTCTTTGTAGTAATTTACTTAGGTCGTCAGTGAACAGAAGCCCAGATTTTATGGGCACACTCTTTGTAACTCATGTCAGGCCCATTCTTGACAACTATACCTGTGTATAGATTTTTGGTTATGTCCAGGATGTGACTTTGCTCGACGTTGTTCAGAGATCATGGACTAAACAGATGCATGGTATGTCTGAGGTATTGTACCATGACTAGATCTTACCTCTAAACTTGTTATATATCATTGGTAGTTTGCTGAGAAGTGACCTAGTAAATGCATTGTAGAATTCATTGTTATGAGACACTGAGCTTAGATTTTGTCGTACTTGAGACATAGTATCTCTGTTGGTTCTGAATTTGCTATAGATTTGAACGAATACCGTAGTATTTTTACTTTATTATGCATGAACTCGGTGTTCGTTTTATATGTCAGGTATTTTCGGTATGACTGTTATGTTAGTATACGATTTTTCATGAACCAGATAGCGTGGGATATTGGTGTAGGTTATATCATCTGGGGTGTGGTAGAATTCACCGTATAAAATAGTTTATCAATGTCGGTCAGGGCAGAATTGACTATTCAGAATATTTGACTTAATCGGGCATTCACTATACCCACTGTACTATTTCTCACTAAAGGTTTGTGATGATGGCGGTAAACCTAACTCAACCTAACCAATCTTAACCTATTTTTTTCCGTTTACATACTTAGGTTTGGTATTTTTTTCAATGATTTAAGCTTTATTCATTTAAAATCTATCCACTCGGCTCTATAGTTTTACCAATCTTTAGCAGATTGTGTATCTACGTATATGTATTTTTATTCACTTTGCTTGTTACAAGTCGAGTAATATCGATTAGTTTCAAGTAATGTTAGGCGATCGCTCGTTAGTAGACTACAGAGTTGAAAAATGTAATATATGTTGCTCGTACATATCAGTGTTGGTTATGTTTGTTAAAACGTTGGCAATGAACTTACAGGTAATTTTTGGTATGTATACCCAAATTCATTTGGTTAGCAAGTTTTTTGTATGGTTTTACTGTTGGAATAAGATTTTTTGTTGTAATGTGGGATGTGTTACGCCTACCATTTTATGTCTATTAAAACGAATATTGAATAAATCCACTCCATTATTTTACAACAGGTCTGTGATGTAAGGTCTGCAGTTAACAAGATCCAGGATATAAATCATACCTAAGGTGCATAATTGGCAAAATATATATCAATGTACGACAACATAGATCAAATATCAATGAATGCAAAATGGTTGACGTACACCGCCAGATACGTTAATAACTTATACAATAATTATATATTTTTCATTCAAGTTTGATGGTTATGAATTATATTTAGTAATTATTTTTGTGCAATAAACATATCAAATCCCTCCACACGTCTCTATTTTACGTAGTATTTTTTAAATATCACATACCAGGTACACACATACACGCTTTGTACGCATATGTAGGGTCAGTCGCGTCACAATGCAGTCGTTTTTAGGATCAGTACCGGCACAATGTAGACGTAGACAGGGTTGATACCGGCACAATGAAGACACACATTTGTATACATATACAGGATCGGTTAACATCTGTAGCATTTTACCTTTGATCTGTGATTTTTTTATATTAGAACAAAGTCCCTTGCTTATGTTACAAGATATTTAATGTGGATCAGATTCACGGCATGTTAGGTTGTAAGATCTAGTCATCCTAACCTAACAAATCCTAACCAAACATAACCTAACCTTTTCTAACCAGAAATTATGCATTATCGTTCGAGATTTTTCATGCCTTCGAATGATATTTAGTCATTGATATGATTTATTCATATCAAGCATCTCCACATGGCTCTACATTTGATCTATAATTTACAGTTTGAATGCACACTTCTAATTTTGATTTAACAAATTTCATCCATTTTCATATGGAAATTACATCATTTGTTTGTTCGTTATACGTATTTTCATATGATTCTTGATTATTTTTTGACACAATTCTACATCACTTTTACATGTTATTTCACACCCATCAGTCATTGATACATACGTGTGAAGCCCTCCAAACGACTCTAAATATCACTTTAACATATATGTTATTTATTTCGTTGTCACTCTCAACACATATTAATTAGCAGAGAGGACCCATTTTCAAACTTAGATGGATTGAATATTACAAATAATTCCTATTTGTATCCATTTCCATACAAACGGACGTATGGTCTCAAACTATATTTTTTTTATTTCACTTTAATATCTCCACATTGCTCTACATCCTTTGACAATTTGCATCTCTGATTTGCCTTTTCTGTCTTATAATTTTCATATTCATGACGATGACATCGTTTCAGATGTCGTTACACATTACTGTTGGATTTAGGTTTGTTAAATTTTATCAATTTTTTGCACAGATCACTTCCGAACAAACGGTGTCACAAGCTATACCCCATCCTTCCACAACAGAACCACAAACTTGTCTGAGCAAGATCTGATCATACTCTGATTTATATCCTACCAATCTGTAACACATTTAGATCATTCACACCCCATAATAGTTTTCATAGCAATGTTTAAATTTGTGATGAGCGACATTTTGAGCTTTTTTTTCATACCGTGAAACAAATTTTTCTACTGACTTCAACAATTCGATGGTATCTCCGACTAACTGACTTGGTGTATTTTATTGCAATTCATTGCTTAACCTTTGATTTTAGGATAATATAAACATCTGATAAAGAATTTTCCATGGTTTATTATAAAGTTTATTGGCATTATTTACAGACCTTGATGACATAATCGCTGACATCTACCTCGTGTTTTGATTTGAAACATCATGGTTCGTACATTCAACCATACCCATCATCACTATATTTCAGTTACCTTTCAAACTCCTTCATATACTCCATCATTTCTTTGATGCGGATACCAAAGGCTGTTCCGTTCCCGTGAGTCCAAAAATGTATTGCTTCTTCTTCTTGAACCTTAATTATTCGAAACTTCTCCAATTCAAAGTCATTCTGATCTTCATCATTGAGAAATTGTTGCATACGATCCATATTTTTTCAGGTACAATATGTTTGCCACAACCGCAGCTTTATTACAGTCATGATGATGATTTTCCACTTGGATCATATCAATTTTGAGATTTGCTTTGTTATTTCCTTTGAAATTTGTTACATACGACTTTAACGTGTCGACATTAGTTACCCAAAGCTGATTTGATTTTTCCTTCATCCACATATACGACTCTTTTGATCCACACATACGACTCTTTTGATTCTTGTTTTACCCATTCTGAGATAACTGGTATTTTCAACACTAGTCAATATTTTTTTGATCCGACCCATATCATCTTCGGATATTTCTTCTTCCAAGACACGTAAACTAATTTTTACCACGTGAACATTCGTTGTTGTTTATTTGAAGACGAGCCGTCCTGCTCCACTTACACTCAATGTGACACTGATTCCAATCTTTGTATGCAGCTAGCTAATATAAGTTGATTACATGTTGTTTTTTGCCAAACATTAGGCCTAACATTGCTCACCTAGGTCATGAACTGTGTATGTATGTATCCATGTGTATAGGGCTGTGTACTTGTGTGCATGTGTTTGTTCAAGCGTATGTACAGTACGTGTTACATGAGTTGAAAAAATGTATAAAACAAAAATGGTAAATTAAAAATGTCAATATAATATCAAATTTTAGTGGTATTTCACCTAACTTAAAGAGCCAAGTTATCACTTCAATGGACTGACTTGGCTCTGTTATCCCTCGAAAAAATTGATCTTTTATTGAATTTTTGAATTTTAAATTTTTGTTAAACATTTTTTTATTCATGTTTTAACTTACGAGCGTGGAACGACGGCATCTAGATGCTTGCATGATGAGTTGTGCAAAAAAAAGAGAGCGATACGAAGAGGAATCCTAAAATGGGGGAGATTGGGATGGCCGCAAAGAGAGGGAGGCATGTTGAAGGGTGCACAAATAGGGGTCATTATCCCTCATTATGAAGCACTATTTAACCCTTTCTATGCCCACTTCATGAAGAGTGATCATATAATGGTGGATACAAATATGGATACAAATAAGGAGATAGCAAATATGATCCGAACCCGTCAATCAGATCTGTCCGGAGTCCCTATAAGCAGGATTTTGTTGAACATAAAATGTTCATTCAAACAACGCTACACTAAGCCATATTGATATTATTGCGCTATGACATGCGGTGAGGAATTGCATTGAAAGATATCAGACTTGTTCGTTTCAGTGGAGCTTTGTAGAAGGAGTATAACGTCAAATATGTCCACAAAATGTGTTC
The DNA here is from genome assembly GCA_016164225.1 of Gammarus roeselii. Classification (NCBI taxonomy): domain Eukaryota; kingdom Metazoa; phylum Arthropoda; class Malacostraca; order Amphipoda; family Gammaridae; genus Gammarus; species Gammarus roeselii. Next base: position 22,975 of record SDVV010000103.1, on the reverse strand, counting down.
ATAATTTAACACCTGTTCGACTCATCTAGTGCTTTTATTCATATATATTTAATGAAGCGTTTGGTTCATTTCAGCATGAAGAATCAGAGATTTATAAAAATGTAAGCGCCAGCCTACTATCAACATCAGCCTACTATCAACATCAGCCTACTATCGACATCAGCCTACTATCAACATCAGCCTACTATCAACATCAGCCTACTATCAACATCAGCTTACTATCAACATCAGCCTACTATTAACATCAGCCTACTATCGATATCAGCCTACTATCAACACCAGCCTACTATCAACATCAGCCTACTATCAACATCAGCCTACTATCAACATCAGCCTACTATCAACATCAGCCTACTATTAACATCAGCCTACTATCGACATCAACCTACTATCAACATCAGCCTACTATCAAGCACTTATGTACACATAAACATAGATACAGGTTAATTTAGGCGGGTAGAAGAAGGCCACACATGAAAGGTCGGTCACCGGCAAATGTTCGACAGCATCGATAACTAAATTTATTAGTTATATTAAGATATTTCTCAATAATTTTCTTCATTATTCGATACATACATACTGCCTATCCTAAATCGAAGAAATTTGAATACAATGAAAATAGACCTGCAATTAACTTATTAGGAATAATAAACATTTTACATCTCAATAATTCAAATGCGTCAATCATCAAATTTTGTAATATTATATACGGTTCTGAAGCAAAACATATTTTCGCGAGTAACTTTTCAAGTCATCTACTTACCTTCTTAGATATTCGACTTTATCGAGACCCTATTTTTCAATGCCATTCATTAGGTCATTCAAAATTTTCAAGGTCTGTGAACTTATCCTGGGAGCTGTACACAAGCCCATCGATCAATATTTATTTGACAATAGATATATAGATCTATGTTAGACGATCACTGTTCGGCAATAGTGATATATGTTAGATAGATCAATAGGGAACTGTCGCTGAATAAAGGTTTACAGTGCTTACAGTACTGATCCCTGGCTGCGGGTAAAAGGACCCATTTCACATAGATCCGTTCGTGAGTAACTTGAGAATTTTCATGAAAATTACTTATGAATTTTTTTATGATCACCCACGCTTTTTACTTCGTCAATTACTCATCTAAAAAGTAACGGAAACATTATTTGCAATGTCCGTGGAGTTCATTCCTAATTTTTGTGTTACTTGGAGCACTCCCCGTGCTCTTTGCTAGGATGTGAAATATTGTTCTGTGCAACAATTTGCAGAGCAATTAAAAAAGACGACATAAACATATTTTTTTTTCACGCTCGAGAGACGTCTTTCTAACTATTTCGTCGGTAGGACCATCTAAAAATTGTCATTTATTTGTGTACGTATTACAATTCACTCTTCTACAATCAAACTTCGAAGATTTCCAACATTTTGTTATTTTCTCACGTTCAATCTAGGTTCTTGTTTCGTATGGAATGATGTCATAATTCTAACCCTCGAACTTAATTAGCCTTGAATAATCTTGATGATTGATTAACCACAAAATGGCTGAACTTATGTTCTTGTTGCAACGTGGCTTATGTCAGCAGAATAAAATCATATCCTGTATGCGTCATGGCCTCACGCAGTTCCTAGGTTTTGACGTTTGAAATAAGGCTCATAAACACTATATTTACTATATCTAATTAACTTTCAGCATTACCTGTCGAAACATAAGACTAAAGTGTTTCAAAGGGGTAAAAGACTTGTGTTATACAGGTTGGTATAAAACAACTTGGCCCTCACTCCATCAGGTGAGGCCCATTATTGTTTGGTGCCAATTCGTTCATATGTGCGATGGACCACTTGATGCGGCCAGCCAAGCTGACTTATGATTTTGACTATAACAAGTGAGATCATATTTTGAAAGAGTCCAGCAATGCTCAGAACTCAATCAAAAGAATATCGCTTACATTTTTACAAAGCGGTGCAGCATCACCCAATTATATTTCCTAGATTAAACATATCAATGGATATGTTTTGTCGTTGCCCGGATGCGCTTCACCGCCATTGACGTCTCGTTGAGAAACGGGATAAACGTGAGAGGCGAAAGGCACAGCAATTATGACGCAGAAGGCGAAAACCAGTGAAAGCTGTTGGGACCATTTGCTTACCCCGATCTCGGGCCTCGCTGATGCTCCGAAGGGCTAAGTTTTGGTATGTGTGCGAGTGCATAAGGGTATTGTGAGGTGCAGTTTGCTGTCGGTCACTCCTCATCTGGACGATTTGGATCTGCACATGCCATCAAAATTAATGCATATTTAATACGTTTAGATGAAACTGTGCTTTAAACTGGAATTTCTTTCTGATTGACCAAAATTGTTCGGCGATTATTCAAACGTGGGATTTTATAGCCACTGTCAGTGTCGGTGGCTTGTTCATTAGTTGTGTTACCTGTAGCGCGTTGGGAAATACTAGTATTTACCCAGCTACTCGGTGCGGTCTGTGATGGGTAGAATCGTGGATTAAATGAGATAGAACGTGTTGACTCTTTACAGCAATAATTGCTCTATTTTCATTCAGATTTGTCTACTATTAAAATACAACAATTTAGTTCTAATCTCGCTGCTCGTTCTGACAACGAAAAACGATTCATTCATTTTTAGCCGTCAAAAGTGCATACTACGTTTTTCCAAATGACTAATATTGTTGCGTTTATTCCGCTGTCAGCCATTGATGTCTTGCATCACTTACGTTGAGTTTTTTTCGTGCGTGGCTGTCGTAGTGCCATTGCCACGTCCTTATCACGCTGTTACCGTGATGACAGTCGTCGTGCTGTTCATGGTCCGGTAAAGATTGGGAGGCTGCTTCGTGTATGATGCAGGATGTTATTCGAGTTAACACTGAGTTTCAAGGGATAGAGAGTGTGATGAAATCTGTCCAGAACCAAACTTGAGTAGCAGGAATGGAGGAGTATGTAAGGCTTTGTGTGAGAAACAACCTGCAAAATAAAAAGTAACAATAAGCGAGGGAAGGTACGCAGATCCGTGGCTTATAATATTGGTTGGGAAGATTTAGTCAATGAGTGAATTAGGCCACTTTGTGTCCATTGCATCCCGTAGCGGGGATGTTAGAGTAGTGCTACCGTCACCCAAGCGTGTCTTAGGAGGCGACTCAAAGGCAAGCCCCGTAGCCGGAGCTTAGAATCGTGCTACCGCAACCCCTGCGTGTCGTAAAAGGCGACTAATGAGGGGTGGGGCAAGGGGGCTAGGAATCCTCTCCTCTGTAAAATCCTTCCTAAAAGACGGCAAGACGAGCGTGGGGAAGAGAGGCTCACGCATCTCCAAACCCTATTGTTAGGGTCACTGAATGTGCGTACGTTGTAATACGAATAAGGCAAAGCGGCGAGAGATTGGTGAGATTTTTGTGGGGAGGAAGTTAGATGTGTTAGTGCTGAGTGAGACTAAGTTGAAGGGTGAGGGCGAGTGTGAATTTGGATTGGTAAGTGGAAGAAAGTCAAGCATGGATGAAGGTTGGGCACGAGAAGGTGTGGTGTTGTTAATGAGTGATCGACTGGCTGGTAGTGTTACTGAGTGGATAGAGGTGTCCTCAAGATTGTTTCGTGTGAAAGTAAAGTTAGGCGCAGGTGTATTGAGAGTTTTGGAAGTCAATTCAATGTGGTTGTACTGGGTGATCTTAATGCGAAAGTTGTTGATACAACAGTGGATGATGTTATAGGGAGATATGGCGTTCCTGGTAGGAAGGACAGTGGAGAAAACCTTATAGGTCTGTGCATGGAACAGGAGCTGGTCGTCGGAGATATCGACAGGTACACATGGGTAAGGATGGCCCACCATGGAACAGTGGTGGAGAGAGCGCTGATGGATTTTGCTCTGATTTCCAGGAGAGTGATGTGGGAAGCTGTTGGATGTGCGGATGTTGAGAGGGAAGGGTAGAGGAGTGTCTGACCATTTTACTGTTGGAAGGAAGATTAAGAGTGGAACATAAGTGGAAGGGGAAAAAAAGAGTGGGAGGAGGAATAGAGGTTGTTAAAGTGAGTGAGATAAATGTGAAAAGCAGAGCTGAGGAATTCCAACGGGCGTTAAGGAAGGAATATGACAACGTGAGAGGGCAGGACCAGCAAGATGTGGAAGAAGAATGGGAGACTTTCAGAGATACCTGTTTGAGATGTTCGTGAAATGTGTGTGGCGTGCACCGTGTGGACGGATACCGACGGAAGGGCTGCGGGCGGCGGAACGAGGGGGTCGAACTGACGGAGGGGCAGAAAAGAAGAGCTTTTGGGGGTGGTGGCTTGCAAGCGAGGTCGGTGGTGGCCTATGACGACTATAAGGAGATAAGGAAGGAGGTATAGCGAGTGGTGAGGATGCCAGGTCAGACGGTTGTACCAGGATGAGGATGCCAGGACAGACGGTTGTACCAGAATTTTGTGGAGAACAAAAATATGTTCTGGAAAGAGGTTAAGAGGGCGAGAACGGGAGAGACCGGAAATGAGGAGGCAGAGAAAGATGAAAGCAGCCAGTTGTTGATGGGAAATGGTTTTGTACGGAAAAGGTTGGCCGAGCATTTTGATGAATTGTTGAATGTCGAGGATGACATTGTTGCTGTGGGTTGTGGTGCGCGGATGCCGGATTTTGGAGAGAGACTTGGTTCGAAAATTACTAGGGAAGAGGTGCAAAAGGCGGTGGAGGTGATGAAAGTATGGAAAACTCCTATTTAGGATGGCGTTGCGACTGAGTGGAATAACGATTGTCGAATGGTTGGTGCGGCTACTAAACATTTGTTTTGTGGCGGGCATAGTACTGATTGAGTGGCTTAGTGCCTACATTGTCCCTCTATATACGGGCAAAGGAGATAAAAATGAATGCTGCAACTCGAGAGGTATCAGTTTGTTATGTGCGGTCGGTAAGTAGTATGGGAGAGTGCTGATCAAAAGGATTAGAGAATGTACAGATTGCGCAATCTGGGAGGAACAGTGTGGCTTTAGGAGTAGCAGAGGATGCGTCGATCAGATATTTGCAGTGAAACAGGTCTGTGAGAAGTACCTTGTAAAGGGAAATGATGTGTTCTGGGCCTTCATGGATTTAAAAAAGGCATACGACAGGATTAACAGGGAAGTGCTATGGAGGGTGTTGCGGTTGTCTGGAGTGGATAGAAATCTGTTGAAAGTGGTGCAGAGTTTTTATGTCGGCAGCCGAGCATGTGGGTCTGACACAAGGCTGCTCTGGCTGTTCAATCTCTACGTGGGTGGAGTGGTCAGGGAGGTAAACGCGAGTGTGCTGGGTCGTGGCTTGGAGCTGTAGGAAGTGAATGGGGGGAGTTAGCAGTTGAGCCAGTTGCTGTTTGCGGATGATACGGCTCTGGGGGCGAATTCAGAGGAGAAGCTATGTAGGCTAGTGTGTGAGTTTGGTAGAGTGTGTGAGAGGAGGAAGTTGCGAGTGAACGTGGGTAAAAGTAAAGTAATGAGATGCTCGAGGTCTGCTGATGCAAGCAGAATAAGTGTCCTCCTAAATGTAGAGTTGCTGGAAGAAGTTCAGTGCTTTAAGTATCTGGGCTCTCATGTGGAGAAGCGTGAGCTAGTGAAAACTGAGTTGAAGTCGCGAGTGAAGGAGGGGTGTAAAGTGCTGGGTGCACTGAAGAGTGCAATGAGCTGCATGACGTTGGGGAAAGAAGCAAAGAGAGGGCTGTATGAGGGTTGTATGAGGGTGTCGACTTGAGGGTGTCACCTCCCAAGTTTCAACTATACGGAGCTGAGACTTGGGGGGTGAGAGCAGAGGAGAGAAGAAATGTTTGAGGAGCATGGCTGGAGTGTCTCTGAGAGACAGGTTCACTAACGATGTGGTCCGAATCAGAACGGGGATGGTGAAAAGTTGGAGGACAGAGTGGATTAGCGTTTTCTGAGATGGTTCGGGCAAAAGGTGAGGATGGATGAAGGGAGAAGGGTGAAAAAAGTGATGTGTGCGAAGGCGAGTTGCCGTAGGCCTAGAGGTAGACCGAAGTTTGGTTGAATATATGGTGTGAAGCAACCGTTATTATTATTATTATTAGATCATTTATTTCCATCGTCTGGCAATGGGTTTTCAGTTTTTAGGAAGTAAATAAATTTTTAGACATAAGACATGAAATTACATTATCAATCACGCTACATGAATTAACGAAAACGAGAGTTCAATTTGTATTCGTCACAGCTCATCTCTAGGGGCCGCCGATTCGGATTACATGGAGCGAAATATTATTTACAATAGTATCATCTGTTGCACATATAGAAAATGTCTATTTTGACAAAACCAGTGACACGCGGGGTTGAAAAATAAGAAATACTAGGGGTGAATAAATAACAAAATACATGGGTGTGGAAAATAACAAGGACATGGGGTGGGAAATCACGCATGCATGTGGTTAGAGTCCCGAGAACATGGAGTTGGGACATCAAACGTGCTAACATATTGTAATGAGTAGTCTACATTATTGTACGATGACAAAGATGTGGGTGGACGACAAGAATTATACAGAAAATATGAATACAATATAGGGTTGGGAAATCGATAAGCGCTAACATATTGTAAAAAAGGGTCTAAACCATTGTATTAATAATGAAGGGATGAATAATCGACATAAGTTATACAAAAAGAGTCATACACAAAATACATACCAACAATTGAATATACAATATACACACTTCAAGACCACTAGGAAATTATTAAATGATTGACAATCAAAATAATACAATGCTGGAGTACACAAGTTGGATGAATATAATTCTATTATAGGAGACAAACCAAAATATTAGCTTTCAAGGCAATGATTGTATCATCAAAAATGGTACGGTAATTGTTAGAGATAATTCAATGAAGTATATAAAAATCCAGTTAATCTATGTCAAAGGTAGATGCTGCCTATCGTTCCTCGAAAAGACTGAGATCGTATTTTAATTATACTAAAACGACTGGAACATTTAATACATAGAAATAGACAAAACGCTTGTTTACACTTATGGTAATTGGCAGAGACAATTGTGATCGGTAGCAACATAGAAAACATATGTATCGTCAGAGTAAAAACGATCAGATGGTGTCTCAATGTTGAGAGTTTTGGTGGTGGTGGTTTCGGACATGCTCAAGAACAGAATGCATTTTCTGGTTACTGGTTATATGCAATTAGCTTGTGTTTGTGGGTAAAGTTACGGTTTTGAATTGGTCGGTCAATAGATGTTCATTATGCTTATTCTTGGAAGACGTATTGGATTCAAGGTTCTGGAGGCTTGTTGGGAGGTTGTTCCAGGATTTTGGTCCTGTGATCGAAAAAGCCCAACAAGCAGTTTCTGTTTTCCTGTGTTCAACGTGCAGAGTATCTTCATTTCTTGTGAATCGATTGCTCTTTTCTCCTCGAGAATATCTGTGCCTTTGTCTGCCGGGCGAATGTTTTTCTAGATCTTTAAGAATTCTGATCGACTCATGAATTGCCAGTTTGTAGTCGATATTGAGCCACTGTAATTTTTCAAGAAGAATACTTACGTGGTCTCATTTTCTGTGTTTACTATCACATGTTATTCGTGCGCAAAGTTTATTCAACGTTGCACTTTCTCTTTTTAACTTTTGGTGCATTTACCTCAAATTTAAAGATATAAGTTAATGTGAGCAAATACTAAAGCGTGGACAATCAGTAATCTTGATTTGAAATTCAGTTATTTTTTGCGGAGTTTAGGAACAAAAATGTTCCATCCAACTTGGAACAGAGTAGTTTCGTGGTGTTTGAAGGAAGGATTAGGATCAAACCATAATCCCAGACTTATAACTTTATCTTCAACAGGAATGTCAGATTTGCATATCCTGATAAATAAATTCATTGGAACTGCTTTTCTTTTCGAGTTCGAGCCGACAAGATGCATTTTATTTTGTCACAGTTGAGCTTGAGTAAATTTTTATCATACAAAGATTTCAGATTAGTTACGGCTGTCTCAGCGTTGTCTTTCAGGGCATTCAGATCGGCATCATCGGGGTACATTACCGTTTCGCTTGATTTTTTGTTATTTACTGTCGATGTCATTTACAAAAACCAGGAACAACAAAGCACCAAATATCAAATCTTGAGGGACCCCGAAGACAACTGTGGCCGAATTTGACATAGTTGCGTTGTCGAGTTTAACTGATTGTTGTTGATTCATCAAATAACTTTCGAACCAAGTAGGGTCTCCGATGTTGCGGAATTTGCCAAAAAGAATTGTACAATTACCGCAACCACGCCTCAGCAGAGATATCTGCCCCTCATCAAAGTTTTTGTACAGATCTTCAGTGATACTCATAAGTGCGTCTTCTGTTGACAACTTTCGCCGATTAGCATACTGGCAGTCATTGAACAGCTTGTTTAATTCGAGGTTTATCAATCATTTGGATAGATATTACGTTTTCTAGAATCTTGGATAGGACAGGCAGAAGACTGATCGGTCTAAAGTTGGATGGTTCATTTTTGTTCCCAGATTTATGAATTGCTTTTATGATTGCATGCTTCCAGATCTCTGGAGTTACTAACACCTCCTATGGAGGTGTTAATTACTGTGCTGATATAAGGCAAGGTAACTATAAGGCTGTTTTAGTTACCTTGCCTTATATCATCCTTGCTTTATATCCATCTATTCCTGTAGAATTTGTGTTCCTCAAGGTAATTACAGCTCCTTTTACTTCGTGTTGCGATACTTGCTTTGGCTTCCATTTGCCGTTTGCTTCGCCGTCGCTGTCTCCATCGAAAGCTTTTGGACTCCATGTATCTGTTGCGTCGCTCTGTAATCCTTGATAAGTTTTCTGGGTTACTTCTTCAAAAACCTGCTTCCCAACTCCAGTGAAGTAGTTGTTAAACTACTTTGAAGTTGTTTGAGTATTCGGATAAGTAGGCAAGGTGATTTTTTTTTTGTAGGGAACAATTCTTCCCAGTACATTCCACGTCGCTTTTTTTTATTGCTTTTGCACTGTTCGTTCTAGCTCGTCAAGATGGTATTAATTTTTTGCCCTCCTTACTTCTTGTTTGACTCTTCTGTTTTGAATTCGAAATAATTCTAACCAAGTGATGCTTCGTTATGCTCTGCGTTTGAGTTACTTTTTAGGTGCAATTTCGTTTTGCAGTTTTTCAGTAATCCATTTAACCGGCATGCTCTTCATTGTTTTAGTTTTCGTTGGCACCACAGCGTTCAGACATGGGAGAAGATAGTCCGGGAGTTAGGTGGGCTTGCTCTATGACGTCATTTGTGCTATGTATCGGTTGTATCATCTCGATGTTTGCGACTAGTTGTGCTCTGAAATTTTCCGCGGTGTAATTTCTTATTGTACGACAGATTATTGTGTATACTTGTTTCGTCTCGTTTATGATGTTAATGGTGTAGTTTATTTCATGGTGGCTTAAGAAAGAATTGGTCTCCACGTCTGTGGTAACAATTGAAGACGGATTGTTACTTATGAGAAGATACAATACAGTTTGGGATTCGGGAGTTATTCTTGTTGCACTTTTTACGAGCTGATGCAGCCCGAGTCTGTCTAAAATCGGCTTTATACTGTTGGATTTCAATTTAAATTGATCATGATGGTAATCTTCCAAAATGAACCGCGTCTTTCCTAAGCGGATAGCTCCTCGAAATCGCTTTTCGATGTATTGAAAAGACTACGTTTGCTTTTGGTGGTCTGTAAAGAGAACCAACAAAAAACGATCAGTTTTTTCGTACCTGAATGTTCGCCCAAAGGTCATCAACTTCATTGCTGTCGTTAAGCATTACTTGAGAGGACGTATATTCTTCTCGCACATAAATCACGGTTGCACCTCTTTTCCTCTCTCTATCTTTTCTCTGAACATTGAAGCCGTCAATCTCGATGAAGGTAGTGTTAATGTCAGATTCCAGCCAGGTTTCAGTAGGACATAGAATGTCAATTGAGTCCTCCTTCGTCATCATTTTGATGTGATCCATTTTTGTTCGTTAGCTTCTAACGTTTATATGTTTAATCACGATATTATTTAGGTTCTGATGGGTATTTACAGACATGGTTGCTGAGGCGTGGTTGCTGCTCCCAGCTTGAACAGTTTGTGCCTCTAGTCATTTGTTTTTACTTAAAGGACAGTTGGTGTACCTTTGGGATGATTGCAGAGGCATCTCTTCAACGAATATGGATGTATCATCGTCGTATTGCAAAGGAGAATACCTATTGGAACACTGCACATTTGTTTCCACGAGCTTGTTTCGCTTCGCTGCAATATTTTGTAGTTCGAATTGTGGCATCAGAGGGTGGGCTGGTGCACAAATACTATAGTGTTCCTCTTTCTTGGCTACAAATATTGAGTATTGAGCAGCTTCATCACTCTTACGGTTGGTCGAATTAATTATAGTTTTCGTTACGATGTCTGGGTTGGTTTCATCTTGGATTGCGATTTGTTTTTTGAGTGTGTTGCTGAGAATTGCGGGGACTAGATCACCAGAACAGCTATTCTACTCTTTGTTTTCAAAATACTTTTTCTATCTCGGAGAGTAACCTATCATCTTTTTTATTCGTAGTGAAGGCTTCGTAATCTTCTATGTAATTGAAGGATTCCTCCATTGCCTTTATTTTTATCACCTCTAAGTTGTTTTCATCGTCAAGTCCTGTCTGTTTTACTAAGGATCTTTTCACCGCGTGAATCATACACTGTCCGTCTGCAAGTGTTGATTGTCTTTTTAATCTTAAATCATTGAGAGTGGTGTCGATGTTGGTGTTCTTGGGGGATTGTTGCAAGTTTTTCGTTGCCTGCATTGCATTCGTTTATCCGGTTTGTTGTTTCTTGTGCCAGCAACGCCACCTTCATTTAGATTGGTAATATGCTCTTCGGTGACACTGTTTCTGACATACTCTAAGAATCTGGTAGCTAATTCTCGAGTGGCATTGTTTGTATGTTTGGGATATCCTTGCTTTTGGTTCTGTCCTTTGTTATTGAGGGTGGGTTGGAGCAGGGGAGACCGAACAGAACCAAGGGAAATAATTTTAGATCGGTTTTTGCGAAAACATACCAACAATAACGTTGGGAGACTGATGTAAATGAGTAGTGATTACATCATTGGTAAAACTGCAGTTCGTAACCACGATACGATCTCGCGTTGCGTCTAGAACGTTACCCACAAGGCCATTGATGATATGTTTTCTCTAACATCTCAAAGAACGGTATTGTGCTATATACAGTAGCTTATATCGGTGATTGGAGAGAGGCATAGCTGAGGATGACTGAACCGTGCTAGAGGGAGGAATGGGTGGAGGGGGGTAATGTATGGGAGGGATTAGCTGGATAGGTAGAGTTGGAGCATGGGCTGAGGTTAGAGAATGGTAGCGAAGGTGGGAGCTAGAGGAGAAAATGGATGGAGGGGGGTAATATATGGGAGGGATTAGCGGGATAGGTAAAGTTGGAGTTTGGGCTGAGGTTAGGGAATGGTAGCGAAAGTGGGAGCTAGAGATAAGAATGGGTGGAAGGGGGTAATATATGGGAGGGATTGGTAGGATAGGTAATGTTTGAGTTTGGGTTGAGGATAGGAAATGGTATAAGGAAAGAATGGGTTGAGGGGGGTAATATATGGGAGGGATTAGCGGAACAGGTAGAGTCGGAGTTTGGGCTGAGGTAAGGGAACGGTAGCGAAAGAGGAGTACTGGGGCTATGCTGCAAGCATAGTTAGACGAATTTGTGCGAGTAGTGTGGAGTGGAGGAGGAGGGTAGGAGAAAAATTGAGGAGGCACTGAGGGGACGCTATTGCTGCGACCGTGTTGAAATGCGTTGCATGGGAGCTAATTGTCTGGGGACGAAAAGGAGTCACTGATTGGTAATTTTTAGTTTGAATTTTAGTTTGGGGATGACGAGAGGGCGCTAGGATGTGAGTTGTCTGCGAGTAGATGTCCTTTGCTGACACGTGTGATGGGGTGATGATACGAGATGATGGCCATATGATGGAGGGAAGTAGAGGAAGGGAGAAGACCAGAGTAATGATTGCTTGCTTCTGACATTGTTATAGTATATGGATGACAATACCTCAAACCTCTGAGGAACGTAACGTGTTACCGTGTTGAAGAATTTGATAATTCCACTATTGTTTAGACTAGAATTCTCCGAATGAAACAATCGTCCGTTGGGGGCACCAGTGAATTCGTCTCTTAGTTTGCTCGTTGGGATAACTTTGAGACTCGTAGAGTGGCAAAGACTCATGAAACGATGCCTTCGTTCTATTGTTTTCAGATTGAGGGGTTCTGCCTTGTACATCTTAGCATTTTGGTTTTTAGTTAAAATTGTGGTGGTTATTTTGACTAATACTTTATTTTCGACGTAGTCCGTGAGCACAATAATGTAATTTTTGAATGGATTTGCACTTTCAATGATTTTAGACAGAGCACCATAATCGTCACTATATATCTCTTCAAAAGTGCATCTATCTGAAAGGTCGGACATTAGCTCATTTTTCACCAATGAGTATTGTCTTAGGAGTCTTGGTATTTTCTGTTGACCCGGTGCTGGTGCCTGATGCTTCACAGTGCACCGGCTTTGCTGTTGCGGATTTTGCTGTTGAGGTGACGATTGGAAGCTCTGTATCGGAGGAATAAATGAGAGTTATGGATTCAGTTTCAGAGGTACATGGGGTGGGAGATTGAGAGCTCAGCAGAGTTGGGTGAGGATATGTCACCAAATGAGCTACCCTGTGGGAGAGGGTAGGCTTCTTCTTATCGCGTTTTGGGGCACATGCGCTGGCTACCGGAGTGTGTGGGCAATGCGCTGCTCTATGTTTATAGGTCTGCTGGTTCTGGTGCATTTTTGGCTTCTGTATGATATGCAGTCTCTGTTATTCTTGGCTCATGCGCTTTTCTCGCATGTTCCACTATAACACATGCATCAAGTTTGCTTCTGTTGGCAGTGTGGCTGAGGGACCCCATGTCTTTAATTCAAGGTTCAATCTCAGTGAAGTAGACTACTTAGAGGGTGTGATGATTGGCGGGGCTTAGCGAGCGTCTTATTAGCTTATAATTTTAGGGCTCTGCGTTAGGAGAAGGGCTCGTGACCTCATATTGTGCAGGATGTGCACAATTGCCTATCGTTCAAACACATTCATATCTCTGTTCAATCGTTCAAAAACATTTTAATCCATGTCCATTTTTTTTCGCTTCATTCCTACTTGCTTTGAATCGTATGCTAACATTACAAGTTCTTCGTAGTAAGGAAAACAATAATTTCAGAAAGAGGCAGAGGCAAATAATTAACTAATAATTTTAGTAAATGCTAACTAAGCCAATGCAAAGCTGTTTGATATAAACTTAATCGGAAGATGCAGGTACAAGATACTATTCGATTGGTAGAAGGAAATCGCTCCAAGGAATTAAGTTTAAGGTTATCACAATTTGTTTAAATTATCCAAAACTTCGTTAAAATTTAGAAATAATTCCGACAAGAGGGACTAATTTTACCATATGTTCCTCAGAGCCTCCCATTTGCGCAGGTTGATGAGGCATAGGCAGAAACGATATAATAAAATCTTTTAGTGTATGAAGTACCTGATGGTGAATTTGCAGTCCATAAGGTCGACAGGCTTATACTGCGGTGCAATTTACTCGAGGAACTGGAATGAGTCCTAAACTTAACACGGGAGGAGAGGCAGTGGAAAAGAGGGCGGGGGTAGAGAGCAGCATCAGCTACTCATGACCGTGGGATGGTGGGAGGCACGCACATGTGTACATATTAGTCGGAGCCGCACACAACTCCGATATTTCAGATAAGGTGTGGCCCAAAACGGGAGCTGAAATGTAGATAATTTTCGCAAATAATCTTAAGTAACAGGAAAAGAGATGGGCTACCTTGATTTTGACGGTTGTATGGAAATAATTGAAAAAAATAAATTAATATATAAATATGAAAATTTAACACAAAATTATCTTAAACGAAACACGAATGAAGGCTGAAAAGCTCAAATAGTAATCTACTCAGACTTGTATAACATAGATTCACACAATCTAACCCTCCTAGATATTTTAATTAGAGTAGCTGTTCGATTTACAATTTGTGTCTTAGAGCCAGTCATGTGTGCTAGTTAATGCGACCTAGGAAGAAACGATATACACTTGCTCAAGAAAATGTTACAATGAGTTATTTGAAGTAGTTAAGAAAACATAAACACAAATGTTGAGATAAACGAATGCGCGCCTTCAAGAATCGCTCGCTAGTCGCCAATTTTATTTGCTTAAAAGAAACCCAACGAGTGATTTGCCTTCCATAAGAATTTACAGGCTTATACTATGGTGTGTAATTTATTTGAGGAAATGCGATGAGTTTTAATTGACAAAATTATGACGTATTACGTTAATACAAATTAATTTACAGAAGTTTGAACTAAAAACCATGTTTATGCGCAAGAAATGACTGCCGATCTATTGAACATGTCGCAAATTCATATACATTATATTCGCTGTCACGCTGCATTTTCGGGTGTACACTTTAAAATACATCGCGGTTCTGATGAAATGTGCCAAGTACTTATATAGCACGGTGAAATTGTTCAAATTGCGCTCCTGTTCATCACCGTTTCACTACATAATAGTGAAATTTAAAATATATATGTAGGCAGTATACGAATAAATTTTTTAATTCATGTGACCTGATAAGAGGAACAGTGGAAAAGGGGCTGGGGCGAGGGTAGAGAGCAGCAGTCGTTCATGACCATGAGATGATAGGCACACACGGATGAACACATCAGTCTAAAATTTACGCATACCCGTTTTTGTTAGGGTGTGACGTTCTGCTTTGACGTTCTTGCGTCAAGTTTTCGATCACGAGTTAAGGCTTTTTCAATATAATGTAGGATTTATTTTGTTATGTTGTACAGCTGAAGAAAAGACTGCCGGAATCATTACACCTAAGAAAAACAGAGCACATACGGAACAAAAGCTACACTGATCAAGGTCTGACAACGAAATTTCTTTAAAGATGATTATCAGTTGACAAACATTTGAAGGGTGAATTTTTTTATTTTCCGCAAGGTATTTCACCTGTAAATGTAACGCGGGTTTGAAAATGTTATGAGATTATTCAAACCAGAGATGTTGAGAGACATGTAAATCTATACATGTGGCGCTGCGGCACACAAAAACGTGAAGTTATAGGTCTAAAAGTTGCATTCAGGCGAGAATCTTGCACACGCTGACATTTTATGATCATTATCTTGCTCGCTGTAAATTAAGATTGATTTTTCTACCTGGGATGTAATAAAAAATTTGATAACTTATTACATTGGGATATCAAGTAACAAAAGTAACAAAAAAGGTAACCTACAAAGGCATGAATTAAAGCTAATAGTAAAATTGAAGCAAACTTTAAAATTACCTTGGCATATTTTCCTATAAAAAATGCTAAGCAAATATCCTGAGCGCAGGATAGAAGATAATGAACGCATTAAAGTAATCTAAGAAACATGAATACGAGATAATCGGAGAACAAATCCAAACTGAGAAAAGAATCTTCTAGAACATTGCATGAGAAAATTAAACCTTGAGATAGCCTGGGGAGAAATGAGCTCATGGGCTCAAAGTGGTTTATGAGCTCAAAAAAGTGATCAACAAACACATTGAATTATTGAACACATAAATATTCATCTTGTGGCGGAAATATACTTGGCACAGGGCAATACACCACCAATAAGTGCAACTAACTAAGTGAAGTGTAACTTTTTAAACGGCATGAGAGAGGGAATAGAATATCAGCATTGGATAAATTGAAATGTGTTGACCATCAAACTGGCCCCAAACAGCAGCTGGAATGAAACGTGGGTTACTGTTTGGCGTCCGGGATCCTAAAGCAGGTCGAAGCAGTTGAAGTTAAACAACAATTAGTTATAGCGAGGGATCTTCAAGCTGCTCGAAAGTAAATCCACAATATATGCAGCGCAGGATCATCGAATGGGTGGGTGAAAGCAGCCAGTCCACTGATAGCGGAGGGGAGGGCGTAGGTGGCAAGGCTTCAGAAGGTGGGGGTGGAGGGGTGTAGGTCCGCTACACCTAGCTTAGGCAGGCGAGTGCACAGACGCATCGAAATAACGGGCCACTCACTGTGCATGCATGCGTATGTCGACGCAGCTGAGGCAGGCGAGAGGAGGTAGGGAGGAGTGGGTTAGGCAGTACAGGTAGGGAAACCCTGACTCGCGACGTAAAAGCCCCTCTTTTGTGAGCTAACACCTACATGGAACTACAAGCGCAGGATCATCTAGGGAAGCCTAATTAACCACGCAAGTTTCTGGGTGAGCCGATCCGAAGAAACGTCTCCCAAGTTGATCAAAAGCACGGGTTGTGCTGCCTTGGACCACAACTAAGCACAACCACGAGACTGTCAGAGGAGTACCAAAACGCAATGGGTTGCCAGGTGCTTCAACGCTGGCCGACGAGAATAGCTCTCGGATATGCACAACCACTTTAACATTCGACCGGGTTACCACAGATTCCGGTAAAGCGTGACACCTATGGATAGGGGAGCAATTCACATATCGTGCTGAACTAGAACAGATTCATTAGAGCCTGATAACAAGGTGTGCGATCACAAACACGGGGAGCACAGCAAGACTCACTAATTGTCTAATGACTTCTAATGATATGTCAATGATGAATATATCTCATGTATATACTTTAACATCCTTTCGCGAACACTGCCTAGAAGTAGCGCAGTGTAGACGTCTGTACTGGCGCACAGGTCCCAATGACTTTAACTTAAGATAACTTGTTGTCACTTTATCATTTATTTGAATTGTGGAAATAACAGACACGTAAGACTCGAGATATTCTTGATGTTCTAACTTTGGCAGTAGTGCTCACGTTCACTGATTTAATTTTAACTTCACCATGTATGTTCTATTAATTCTGATTAGTCGAGAATTTCAGTCTATTTATTTATTTCATGTGGGAAGACAACACTTTAATGGAACTCAGCGTAGTGGTTTAAAGGCCTTGACACGGATGAAGGGCGTGGAGACGGAGAGGCAAGAATAATGATGTTTGGGTTACATGATATCAGCCGAGAGAAAAAGGGAGGGAGGCAGGGTAGGCCAGGCTACCCTCAACAGCCGATGCTTGAAAATGCCGCGTTCACGCTGGGGGAAAACATGTCATCTTGATCAGTTCATGTTTTTTGGAAGAGGAGAAACAAATCTGGTAAATGGAGACATTTACGCACTGTGAACAATGATACGCTATTATTAGTAAAGTAGTATATCATTGACTTCGTAGAACCCTTTGAACACTTCACTCCACAACGTCCCTGCAGTGTCCAAGTTGAACCCTTCACATTGTGTACATTAATGGAGTTGCGAGGCCTCTAAGCATCAGAGTACAGCTTTTATACTGAATAGGAAGGAGAAACTTGAATGTGGAAGTTGCGAGGGAGCGTGCAACGAACAGGCGTGAGTGGAGAATGATTGTTTTTCGACGCTGGTCTGATGTGCTTTCCCACCCTTTTCACCACGTTGTCAGGATGGTCGGGGGTGTGTGTGGGGGGGGGAGTGGATGGGGGCCCGGCCATCATTGTGCGGCGTGGGTAAACCAACGGATTCTCAGACCGCATTCATCACGCAGAGTGTGCGTTGCGGGGTTACCGGCAGGACCCTCTAGCACAAAAGGGCTAAGTTGTGTGAGTGTGAGCGTATGAGGGTGTGAGGTGTGCCTTGCCGTCGGCCGCCCCCCTATCTGGGGATTTCGGCCTACTATCTGTATCTGTATCTGTAGAATAATAGGAAATGAAAAGGACAGCAATTGATTTTACGCAAGTTCCATAAACTTAACATTATATATTAATTTGTAGTGTAAAAGGTCAGAAGCTCTTAAATAAGATTTCTGGTAATTTTTATCAAGATACAGTATACAATTTCAAATTCTTGCAGCATGTTAAGTTCACGAGAAAGCCGGAGGCTCTTATACTTTAAACTTGCAGTGTCGGGATGAATGCTAGACATTTGTTAGGTCACGACTATGTGAGACTATTATCAAAGGTACCAAATTGGTGTTTTTTGCAACGGTTGCAACATTTATGACCTCACACAACACAACTGATCGCCATTCATGGAGTATAAGGAAGCTTATTATTCAGCGCATACGTGATATATGATCTACAAAACGAGACTCAAAGCTCAACAAGATATTACCAAATATTTTAGATAAAGTCTGCAAACTAATATTTCTGTTATTACTCTCATCTGGAGTTGCAAAAGGAGAGACAAAATGAATTAACTATTCATCAAATCGTTCGCAGATGTTGCTATAAACTGTGAAGTACTAAACGCAAATGTGATAAAGTATGTTCGTTATTAAGTGACACGCGGACTTCCTAGGTGATCCTGATCTAAGTAAGATTGTTTGATGGTACAGTGTTAGTATAATTAAGTTGGTTTTATTACTCGAGATTTGAAGTGAATTGCTAACAATGAATGATGGTACTGTGTCCTATTGGGAATGAACAACAAACACAGAAATAAATTGATCTCACTCATAACTCATGTTTACTTCTTGGTGTCGTATTGATTTGTTTTCAGTGTGCCGGAAAGCTATAAATTAATGTTTTCGCTTTCATTTTAGAATGAAACCTGTCAACAAGACAGGCTTCATTCTATTTCATTGGAGCAAACATATATCCACACCTATTGCTGTTGTTCCGGATACGCGAGTACTGAATCTTCATAATTCGAATACTTCTGTTTTACTCACCTTATCAACAATGAACTTTAATTTAATAATAACTCTACGGCCATCAACTTTATTCATCTATGCACACACAGTAAGAAAATCAACACAACATAAATACGTTCAGCTAAGATTCAATTTATATTTTCTGGTTGTTGGTCAAAGAGGCTTGACGCTCTCGCATCCTCTGGCGTACTGCTGCAGTGCTCCTCATCCCATCACACCCACAAACACTACACAGTGCGGATTCCATTCAAATTTAGTTTAAAAAAGAGTTTAGTGAAGCTTTTGTGTGACGACTTCTGTTCTTCTTCTATTGTGGTCCGGTGCACAAAACGGCGCACTTGAAGTGAAATATTCTTCGCAACGTAGATCGTATTTAATTTTATTTCACAATAACTAGAAAGGACGATTCTGTTACACTGTAATGTGCTCTGGAACAAGGGATTCCCAGGTGTTCAACACCGAAACAGTAACCTTGGTCTCCTGAGAGATGGCCGAAGACTTGATCCACTGAGTCATCATCCCTACTCAATATTTTCAAATTCAATTGTGAGCAATTTGTTTACTTAATGTATTGTCCTATCACTCTTAGGTCGCTCCTGTCACCTCAAATTATCTCAAATTATATTGAACAGCAAACAAATTGCTAGCCCATATTAGGCCAGACGTAACAAACATCAGTTGTTTATTGATCACGCATGCCCCATCATCTTCCTTTTAAACTATAGCATGACGTTTAATGATGGTTGGTATAATTGCATAGAAGCTGCCTGCAACACTTCGTAACAACACTGAGAGACAAATGTGCAAGACAGCACTGCATGACAGCACTTCGTAACAACACTGAGAGACAAATGTGCAAGACAACACTGCATGACAGCACTTCGTGACTCATTTTGCAGAACAACTTGGTCGAGAGGCCAAGCAACACCGTGCTATATTACTCGTAAAGGAACGAGCCACGAAAAGTTGACATTAAGCCGCTCGTTAACATTCTTTCTAAGGCTTGAAAGGGTAGACTTCTAAGATAATGGTGATGTCCAGCCTAGCGAGTAAGGGTGATGTCTAGCCTGGCGAGTAATGGTGATTAATGACCCGTATACTCGAGCTGAAACCAAAGCATGTTGGATCCGTTCCAAGCTTCCCGTGATCCTTGCTCTTAGAGCGACGCTGCATTAACTTCTTACGTTTACAGGCTAGCTCTTGACAAGACAGCCAACTGGCAAAGAACATTCTATCCAATTTCTAGTGAGCAGCTGTAATTGAATGTATTTACGAATTGCGTAATTTCCGGAGGTACATCTGATAGCTGGAGCTGCCGAGGCCGCTTGGTCAGCGAATCTGACTGCAGAGGGATCCACAGGTCTTGAAAGGCGCCAGTTCGTGCCATGCCAAGTACATGGCTCTGCGTTTGTGTCCGTTTAATTTACCCATCCTCCAAACTAGGTGGAACAACTTTTCAATCGTAATAATCTTCTATGCCGGAGACCTGCATCACAAATACTTCAAGGGCGCGCCCTTCGATCAACCTTTCCAGCATCGTAGTGCATACTTCAGTCCATTCATGGGTGACTAAATCTCCAGTTTCGTCCGGGTTGATTTTCTACGAATATATGATGTTATGCGATATTGCCATGTGATATCGACATCACCCCAATTGCAGCCGGTCATGTCCGTGTGAGGGCTAAAGGGGGTGACTGATACTGTTATATTTTCGAGTGGATTATTCCAAGCATGAATGAGGATGTCATGAGGGGGTGATGTTCTCTAATTCTTCGTTGTGTTTTTTGATGTACAACTTTCAGGTTAGCGTTAAAAATCAAAATACTGGTGATAGCAGACAATTGTTTCGTTGAACAGACCTAACCGGTGTACGATGTTATTCCGATGAAGTGTATATAGAATGTTTTTACGTTGTGTTGAAGTGTTTCCATTCACTCACTCGCCACAACTTCATCGAACACTTAAGCAGATATTGTTACTCTGCTCTTCAAAGAGACGAGCAATCGAAGTGGAGGGTTCACGTGTAAACATAAAGCGGCACAACCTCAATTCTAAATTGACATGAGGACGAGATACAATGAAAAAGATAGTAACAGCCCTTCCTGAGCTTGCCGTGCCTTGCCCTTACAGTATCACCGACATCTCACGATTTTGCATTCTAAAGGATGTAGTTTAAAATATAGCCTTTAGGGCGGAAACATGTTTTCGGCCACTCATGATCAAATAGAAAATCACCACACGAACGGGAACAACGAAGATAACATGAATGATTTCATAATCGTAAGAAGTAAACATTGACGATAAATACAATAGTCTTCGCTTAACTTCGAACAACTTCACTTATTATTAGAACATGTCTTCTCCATATTCTCCATGGATGTTAGCCTCAGTAAAAATTGAAGCGTTTGTTCAACAGCGTGAACGATAGTATATATAAAATCACACCAGTAATTCACATGCACTACCTATAACTGTTCCTTGACTACGATACTACCCAGTTGTGCAGAACAGTGGTCATTGATAATCAATTAGGCGTGAAGTGGCCACGAAACGTTATTCGTCCTTAGCGATGTCATGTCACTGATGGAGCTCCCCGCAGCTTTAAGGCGACATGCCATTTTTACCAAACCACCGAAGTATTCCAGCAGAAATATTCACTTGGAGTTCATAACATCGAATTTATAGTTCCGTGCAGTTAATGTTCTTGTCGCCTAATCTGGTACTTTAATACTCAGCTGCGGTCAACATTTTATCACATTATCTTCAGGCTTTGAGGAGTTGCGTCAAGTTTAGGTCATTTTGTTATTATTATTATTATTAAATCATTAAATTCCATCGTCTAGCAATGGGTTTTCAATACTTAGGTATAATACATCAAACTTAGTTTTTATATGCACTATTTGCTATTTTTGGACACAGCGGATCGAAAACAATTACAGAAGATGGACACGCATGACACACAATTCAAAAATATCTATTACTTATAATAAAATATTTCTAGAGGTTTCAGCGCATTAACTGAGTCAGTGTCTAGAGGAGGATTCATGTTCAGGGATTCCGGCAGATGATGGGGACAGTTTTCAATGTTCCCTGATTCAAGTGTTACCCCGATATGTTTTTCTTGTTTATTGATATTGTATTTCGGATTATAAGTTTTCTGATATGATATATAAAAAAGTAACGAAGTTACATGAAAACGTCTAGATAGCTAATACAGACTATGACATAAAGTGATGGGAGGCAGATGGTGGATATTACAATAAAAATATTATCACATTGCGGGAAGCCATGTAGACCGCCCTAAGACTCGATTATGGACTCCGATTATGCCGCATGACTCTTCGTAATCACTACCGCAGCAATATATTACTTAATTTTGAGAACTGTTCATAATTGATTCCGTATATACTTTAAACAGGAGATTGCCGTTTGATACAGATTAATTCCCTTTATATTGTAGCACACATACTTCGTATTCTGCGCTTGATATCATGTTTATATTGATTCATTTTAAGAATGACGATACTGGTTAAATGCAGACACCCTTGTGTAGAGCATACAAGAATAAGGTCAGCCTTGCCTTAGAAAAATGTTCCTTCGCAATGTTTTCTTCAGGAGGTAATTATTATTTGGCTCATTAGAAAAATCGATTATCACAAGACTATTCATAACAATAACGTTTATAATATGAATTCCACAAGTTCTTCTTCCAATTTTCACCTTATTTTCCAGTCCAATCATTATTTCAGTCTATCAGGCAGACAGGAAAATTCAGCTACAAAATTGTGTGCTCGCTCTGCTACAGATTTTCCTCAGAATGTTGAAACGGAAGACTCCGGTCACTATTTGTTTAATATGAATCAAAAATTTGCATTGCGGCAATGCAAAATAAAATATTCATCAATAAGAAAAAAAGGCAGCAGCTTATCTGCTGGATGTGTTTTTCTTTAAATTACCGTCTCAGGATTTAAGTATATTTTGTTTTTGTAGTAAAGCCACACATTCCATCATGGTGAAGGTTACTCATTTTAGTAGCGAACATGTATGGGACTAAAGGATCAGAAATGGTGCAGCGGGAGACTTGATCATACCCGTTTCCATTTAACAATATTTCATGCAAAATATATTGTTTATGTTATCAATTTGATGAGCAGCATTTCAACCCCCAATTATCAGGAACCGCGGCACCATTGCAGCGTCCGAGCTCTGCTGATCTGCAGCACAAGGAATAACACTGCCAATAACACCCCCAATTATCAGGAACCGCGGCACTATTGCAGCGTCCGAGCTCTGCTGATCT
>SDVV010000102.1:0-40923 GCA_016164225.1 Gammarus roeselii | reverse complement strand
AAAGAGAGTGACCGTTTTCAAGGCTCATCTCTCACTCCTCCTGACAATAGACGACCCATCACTCTGTTTTCGGTCTCTCATTCCGCCTCCACAAGGCATATGTTGGAATCACGGGCCTCACGGAGTTACGGCCTAACCGAGGACGGCGAGTACCATTATTTCTTCTCTGACTCCCCTAATCGTCACCCTTCACTATCTTTCTTTTCCTCCATCCAAAATTTACTCAACTGTTTGTTTACCTCATTTGCATCTTACGTTTATTTTGAATTTCTATTCATTTATCTTAAAATCCTTAACTTTCTTGATACTCACTTCACGCCGGTCCTAATTTTTTTTTTGACTTGCGAAATAACAGCCAAGTTACGTTCTTCCTTTCATGCAACCTTTACTACGGCTCCTCCCTTTTTTCATTAATATTTCTTTCTGTTCTCATGCGCTGTATTTCCTACACTGAAGGTAGATATCAGGCATGGGATCCCCGTCTCCTGTCTTCTTCTCACCCCTCAGCAGGTGTATGTCATGTCCATATGTGTAATAAACTAAAAATGTACTGTATGCTCGTAACGCCAGACTAAAATCACTTGTAATAAAAGCAACCTGAATTGGGCATGCAGTGAGAAGAGAGGTCCTGTCTATAAAGCTATTGAGTCGTCGTGATCTCATTGCTTAGGCATATCAGTTTCACTAAAGAAGCATGGGGAGGTAGTGCTTATTTCTACATTCATGTGTGTTGCTAGGCATGTATGGAACAGTATACGCGGCTAACATCTTTTGTATCAGCTAATGGTAGTCTTGAGAGACGATCACTTATGTAATTGGATTTTCCTGGTATGTTAGTGATTGAACAGTTATACTGGCTCAGTTGTAGATCTCATTGTTTTAGTCTACCTCTGCAATTGACTGGCATACCGTTTTCACGCCCCAGAAGCTTAAATAATAATAATAATAATAAAAATAATCATCTTTATTGGAGCACTCGATGATATATTAATAATTACAACAGAAAACAAGTTCATCAAAATATAAAGCATTCCTAAGAATACCTCAAAATTATTGTCTAAAAAAATAACACGTGAAAACATCAACATTGAGATTTACGACAACAATTTATATATTACGTTTGAGACACGAGTGCTTACAAAACCTCTTATGTCCTATTCCAACATGAATATGTATACGAACAAAAATGTTGGAGAGGTTTCGTAGTAAGCCACCTATCAGTGTACATACTCGGGGTTGCATCTCAACCTGACAGCCGCCCGCATATAATTGGCCCACAACCTTGATATGCAGTTAAGAGTCGAACATTATTCCTATTAATATCGGGGTTTTATGGTCAGCCCAAGATGGAACTTACTGCCCTTTGAATATGCTCTAAATCGTTCTGTACCAAACATTATTACTACTAGCTATCATTTTGTCTATAGCGAAGTAACCTTTCTGAGCTGAGCTTAGCGTTTTGAAAGCAAAGTAGTCATGGGAGCTTCGATGTGTTTTGAATCATAACTGCTGCTATGCCATAATTGCTAGCATGTTTCCCAAATGCGGTTCCAGATTTGGGTCAAACAATTTCAATCTTTTAATGCCTATGAGCCTATTTTCAATGGTCTCGAAATTTTAGAAATGATCTTCGTTCCAGACAACTGTTACTTGTTTCTTTAGTAAAGCGTACAATGGCGCAAAAGCTCTACTGAAATTTGGAATTAATCTACTGTAATAGGAACACAGTCCAACAAAACTCTTCTTTAAGTTTGAAGGACAAGGGCTCTGTAATAGGGTGTGCTCACAATGTTCAAAGTCTCGAAGGTCTTAAGTACTTTGAACGAACACCTTACGTCCTTCGGCCTTAGTCTATGCACACGTAGAGTGCGTGTGCATTGGAACTTTTCGTGATGCAAGTCTTCTTCCGCAACAGCTGATCGATTTAAACTAAACACTTAGGTTGTTGTTTTCGTCGAGAGAGCTTGCACGCGTGCGCTGAGATGAATTCCCACATTCGTTATCTTTTTACGTTTACTTGCTTATAGAACCACCCAAAAAAAACTAAAGTACACATAGAAATTCCAAGACAACACTTGGTCGGATTGCTGCCATGTTTTTTCGTTCAGCCGGAGTCCAATGAGACGGTCGTTCAAAGTCCGCCTCGTTCAAAAGTCGCTCCAGACCTATCTTGAAAAGGCATGGTCGTGTTGATCCGTTGAACGAGGAAAGCCTGGAAATGAACGAGCCTCATGCGACTTCAGCCTGGAGCTTCACGGATTTGAACGACGTGTGCATTGGGCATTAGACTGCCTGGACTTTCAGAGAGTTTGGCCGAGCCCTTTCAATAGAAGCACGAGTCCTAAATATTCTACATTGATAATTAATTTGTTTTTTACTAATAATTTTGCAGTCGGTGCCTTCGAAGGCTGTAAATATACCTTGTATACCACTTAAAAGATGTTCGTCGTGTGTCATGGTAAGCACTGGTACATCGTCCTTATAACGAAGTGCAGTAATCCACCAGAAGCACTCGCGGAACAAAAAATATGCCGAACGGTAGGTAATTCTCTTCTACTCGTACGAGCCATATGGCTTGCATTGTGCTTTTGGTTTTATTCAATGAATCCTGAAGAGAAAACATTACAGAAACGTGTTTACGAGAGAATCTTTATAACATCCATTGAACGTAGTTTTCGACCTACTTAGACCTTTGTATCTTTTAACCTTACTCGGGAATCTCGAACTTTCAAGTTCCTCACTGTCCTCGAGTTTTTAGGAAAAATAAACTTTTGTCCGCTAGGCGGCGCGTAGCGTCGTGCGCCGATCGGTCTAAATGTTTTCCAGGTACCGGGTCGCGCTCGGTCATCTGCCGGCTGCAACCCCCAACCCTCTTCCTTCCTCCATAAGCGTGAGCTGGGCTGCCCCATCATTCATTAGTCGCTCTGGCTTCGGAGAGCACTGAATGTGCTCTCAGTGAGCTGCGTCCAACGACCTGACAATTTATTGATACAGCTCTTGATATAAATTGTCTACTCAACAATTTGTTGATACAGTTCTCGACAAAAATTGTTGTAACAGAAATTTGACGAGACAGAAATCTGTGGATACGACATTTTGTCGATACAGTTTGTGGCAAAAATTGTTGAAACAGTAATTTGCCAAGACAGAAAGTTGTCGAGATAGAAATCTGTCGA
Organism: Gammarus roeselii; assembly: GCA_016164225.1. Taxonomy (NCBI): domain Eukaryota; kingdom Metazoa; phylum Arthropoda; class Malacostraca; order Amphipoda; family Gammaridae; genus Gammarus; species Gammarus roeselii. The sequence goes on along the minus strand of SDVV010000102.1, from coordinate 37,747 downwards.
CACGACAATCTGTCGATGCAGTTCTCAACAGAAATTGTCAGAATAAAAATTTATCGAGACAGAAAGTTGTCGAGACAGAAATCTGTTGACATGACAATTTGTCAATACAGTTCTCAAGAAAAAATTTTGAAACAGAAATTTATCGAGACAGAAATCTGTCAACACGACAAATTGTTGGTACAGTTCTCAACAAAAATTGGCAATACAGTTCTCAATGAAAATTTTCGAAACAGAAATTTGTCCAGACAAAAATATGTCCACACAACAATTTGTTGAAACAGTTCTCAACAAAAATTGTCTAAACATGAATTTGTCAAAACAAAGTTGTCAAGACAGAAATCTATCAACACAATATGGTTGATACAGTTCTTGACAAAAATTGTCAAAACGGAAATTTGTCAAGACAAAAGTTGTTGAGACAGAAATTTGTTGATACAGTTCTCAACAAAAATTGTTGATACAGTTCTTAAAATTGTTGAAACAGAAATTTATTGAGACAGAAAGTTGTTGAGACAGAAGTCTGTGGGTATGACAATTCGGTTGATACAGTTCTCAACAAAAATTGTCAAAAGATAAATTTGGCGAGACAAAAACTTATCTAGACAGAAATCTGTCTGCACAACAATTTGTCGATACAGTTCTCGACGACACAGAGCCTCCCACAAAAGAGCTCGACTCCGGGTCTAATACGCACTTTGCGCCTATATCAGGCTGTCATAGTGTCGGGGCTCTGAGGGAATCCGTTATTGCTCCAATCGTCCCCCCAAAGGCTCACTTCTTGACCACAAGGGCCAAGACCGCCTTATTCTATCCGACACATTCCGGCAGAAGTACGAAGGATCTCCAGCTTCGCGCTCCGATTGCCCACACCCTGCGCGGCTTTGTCCTCAACGTGTCCCTGACGGGTATTCTTGCTCGCATTCGTGATTTCCTTAACGGATGGCACGCGAGTTTCCTCCGCAGTAACCGCAGGAGCGCTCCAGCCCGCCCCAAGTCCTCAGGTTACTACGGAAAGCAGGACCGCACCCCTTCCCGTAAGTACCAACGCTCTTCCGGCGGCCCTCAGGTTTCGCCAAGCACACTGGCGCAAAGCCACGCCTTGGGTCAAACGCGTCCTGTCCAAAGGCCTCTTTTGGAGAACGGCGCCGCGACCTCCCACCTTTCGATTACACTGCCTCGCACCGACAACACGAGGCGTTCTGAAACCCCTCGCGTTAGACTTCCTGCTCAACGGCGTAGTCACGGCAGGTACCAGACAACCAGCTTTCGCATCTCTTATCCTTGCGGTCCCCAAGGCTTCGGGAAAGGATCACCGGTTGATCCACTTCTCAGAACTTAACAAATACATCCCGGTAACCGAGTTTCGAGGGTCCAACTCGCAACGAATACGAGCAGTGCTGAAGTCCTCTCTCTAATCCACCAAGTTGGACACCAAGGTCGCTTTCACGCACGTCCCAGGTTCCAAAGTTCCTAGCCTTCAAACTACGAAGTCAACGGTACCTTTTCTCGGCCCTCCCATGTGGCCTCAACCTGGGTCCAAAAATCTTTACAGCGATCGCGAAGCTGCCCCTTCACTTGCTCCACCAGCTTGGGATAGATGCGGCCTTCTACATCAACGATTGGCTGCTCCAGGCACCAGCAGCACATCACTGCCGGCACACCACCCAGACGGCCTGCGACTTTCTCCTCAAGCTCGATTGCCACGTCCACTGGGGGAATTCTATTCTGGAACCCACCCAGCAGTTCAACATCCTCAGGGTAACACTAAATGGAGAGGCCGGACCCATCGCCCTGACCTCACAGCACATCGATCGCCGCAGGGACATGGCTCCGAAGATACTTCCCCGCTGAACTATCTCGCTTCGACAGCATCAGAGTTCCCTCGGCCTTATGTATTAACGAACACCTTACATACGCCATGCTCACCACTTCCTCAATGGAGTGGTGCTAGCTTCACGATCCCTGCGCCTATCCCGCAAGCCCAGTCATCTCAACAATCCCTAACCCCGCGCCGTACAGCACTGGAGCTGCAAGGCTTTCCTACACTCCCACGTCCCGTTCGTTATGCCTCCACTAAAGCACCTCCTGTGGATGGACGCATCGGGCGACGCGCGGGGGCTCTATACTGCAGCGACCAGCAGTCTGACGGCCGCTGGTCGCCATTGGAATGCATTCTCCTATTACGTCGATGGTATCGCTGCCCATCGTACATGCGCTGCGGGCACGAGCTCATTGGCACCACACTACAGTCCGAGTGTTGCCAGACAACAGGGCGGGGGAGCAGCCATCGCGAATCACTTGTGCTCCATCAAGGCCTCTGCGTTGTAGAAGTTCGGAGCACAGCTTCTAAGATCCTCCAGCGCCGTAACCACTCGCTTCTTGCGACCTACCTTTCCGGATCGCAGAACGTCTGAGTCGATCAGCTCTCACGCCTCCGCCAATAGAAACAAAGCGGACGCGAACGCCTCTAGGCTTCGCCCGCCTCTCTACACCGCGTGGGACTCGGCAAAATAGACCCCTTCGCGCATCCGGGAAACCACAACTTCTCGCTATTTGCAGCTCCGTTTCATCACCCACGAGCAGCTTTCGAGGTTTCCCTCCAATGCGACGGGAAGCAGTGAACGGACATATACCTGTTCCCTCCGTGCAACCTGACCCTCCAAGTGCTCCACAAGCTCGAGAAGTACCGCTACCGCGACGTCCTCGTGGTGCACGACCGGCCTTCAGCGACTTTTCGCTCGCCCTCGACATGTCCCAGCGTGTCGAAGGCAGGGAGGCGCCTCTAACATCACAACCCTTCTCGACTTATCTAGCACTAAGTCTTTCATAATGGTGCTCACCATCAAATACAAGAGATCGCTTGCAGACACCCTGGCCAACACGCACAGCAGGCAGTCTACACAACGCCAATACCAAGGCTTCTGGACACGTTTCCAGGCGTGGCCACACGCCACGAAGGTGCAGTCCATCAACCAGTTCACTCTCTTCACGTCCCTGCACTATGCCGGCTAGCAGAAGCAGCTCATTACTCATACAGTTTTGGCTTACAGGATTGCGCTTCATTTGCCTCTCCTTCATGAATTGGCGTCACGACCCTCGAGGCGATCTTCAAGGACCTGACAAAGGCCCAGTTTCACGCATACCCACCACAACGACGTTCCGTGCCGCAGGGGAAGCTGGAGCAGGTTCTCGATACGCTCGCCTCTCCTCGCTCCAATACTCAAACGACGTCAGTATTAGCGCTCTTTCAGAAGACTTCGTTTCTCGTCGCTCTCGCAGCTGAAAGCAGAGTCTCTGAGATTGCAGCAATGTCACGCACGGGACTACATTTCTTCAAGAACCCTCCATGGGATGACAAGTTCGGCACAAAACCAGACCCTCATCCACACGCCACCGCTCATCTCTATCGCCTCACTGCTGCTGGATGGCCGGGCACACGGCCTGGGCCCTATGACCGTACTCAAGCCTACGTAGCCCAATGTCTGTCGAACAATTTACTTGTTTCTCATCCATCCTACTGCAGGCAAACCACTCCAGGCATCTTCGGTGGGGGATTACATCTGCTCGTTTATCAATGAAGCCACACCGCGTGCCTTCACTAAAGCTCACGACGCTCACGAAAATCGGCCTCATCTCTCGCTTAGACGAGCGGGGTCCCTCTCCAAGATCTCGTATCCAAGGAGTTCTGGAGGTCGCCCCACGTGTTCGGGCACAAGTAATTATTTGCAGTAGGGAACCCTAATCAACCTTGCGTCTCACTCAGAACCAGGCGGATAGTCCTTCTTGCTTCATTGGTTTGTGACATTACGCTAGCTAATGCCAGAAACTTTGGTACACATTATAGGGTATAGGGATGGATTATCTTACCATATCGTTCTGAAGTACTCAACGCTACGGTTTCGGGAAAAGGACGTCGGTTCCCTCAGTATATAATTACTTTATCCGACTCACTGTACGGCAAAGTTACCATATTAGCTATGGTAAACAAGGCAGATACTTCAATATTGAAGATTCTCCTGCCACTACCTGGCTGCACATTCATACTCATCCTAGAAGGCAGTATATATTGATGTACATAATTACTATTTAGGTGCTCATACACTAGGCTTGCATATTATTTGGCCGCTGTGAGCTCGTATATTGGCTGTGGTAGGCACCAAGCGATACTTGTATTGACCAATGATTACAGTCATTTATACAAACTGGTTATCATTTTCTTACACGGCAAGCGCTTCTTTGGGAACACCCAGTTTAAGATGCAGCCGATACATCCACCTTCTGTGCTCTTCCAGCTCGGCCAGCTTGCGCTACATGATGGTATTTCCTATGCAAACCATGTAGCTCTTACGAGTGGAAGAGAATATTACTTTTGTTATCTCGATTATCACGATAAAAAGCTATTTCTCTGTAGTGAGTAATAGCCATATGGGGCCTCCTCCTCCTCCGCTATCGTAACTACGCAGCAACGTCTCCCCACGGGAAGCAACTTCGCTAGACCTCATGAATGATGGGGCAGCCCAGCTCACGCTTTTATAGGAAGGAAGGGGGTTGGGACTTGCAGCCGGCAGATTACAGAACGCGCCCTGGTACCTGGAAGACATTTAGACCGATAGGCGCAAGACGCCACGCGCCGCCTAGCGGACTAAAGTAAGGTTGAAAGACACAAAGGTTTAATTCGGTCGAAAACTACGTTCAACGGATGTTATCAAGATTCTCTCGTAAAAACGTCTCTGTAATGTTTTTTCTTCAGAATTCATTGCATAAAACCCGAAGCGCAATGCAAACCATATGGCTCTTACTCATTACAGAGAAACAGCTTTTTATCGAGAGAATCGAGATAACAAAAGTTATATTATATTAGAAAAATCTCTCTGAGGCATAGATGACGTACTCTAAAATTGGCATTGGGTACGTTACCGTTTTCGCAAACTTGTTGATCGTTAATGCGTAGTTACCGCTTGATCTTATTTAGAAGGATGGATTTAAACCATCACAACTGGACATGCCCATCCAGAGTGATCCATTCTTTTAGTTATCCCAGCGTTTTACAAGTTCGCAGCTCTTCCTATAAAAGACATCTGTATCGAAATGGTACACTGCTTGGTCTATAAAACACGTGCACTATCGGCATCAACCTTAATTTGTGCATCGTGTTTTACATCGCTTCTGTAGTTACGAACCAAAATTAGGTACATTCAGTGAATAGACCGTCCTTCGTGATTAGTTCAATTGAGTTGCATTGCTCGAGCATAATAACAAACAATGGCGACAGGCTATTTTGTACTAATACAAAAGGTTGCTGTTTTGTTGTATATATCATATTTTCGTCAATCGTCGTTTCCCCGACGAAGTGATGGCATTAAAGTTATAATCTTTAACTCTCTGATAAGTCTTACACACTTAGCGCTTCGGATGTTAGGTGCCATACCTTCCTGTTACAATTACCGGGCTTCTCGTATCTAATTACAGCTCTTGTGTGCATCCATACAAACTGCACCCTACCATTGATGAGGAACGACCTATTCTAACACTATCACCTTCCGAAGGCTATCCTAAACAAACTCGTAACCGTATTTCCGGCTTCTGTAGCGGCTGTTTCTGTAGCGGCGGAAGAAGAGACAGGAGACGGGGATCCCATGCCTGAGATCTACATTCTGTGAAGGGAATCCAGTGCATGAGAACGGACCCTGCCTCAACGGTGCTCGCTCCTTCATTCGGCCACGGTTGTGACCATAATTTCCTTTCAGACCTCTACTCTTCGCTGTCTCTCTTTCTCTACCATTTTCTGGGTATGATTGTTCCTTGTTTACCCCATGTACCTCTTTTCTTTTGTTAAAACTACATTACCACATCTCTCCTCTTATATTGTCAGCTCTCCCTCGTAGATTTTTTTTTCTATGTTCGTTTTAAAATTAGTTTTTCTGTTTTTATATCATCTTCTATTCTTCTCTTGTTAATTGTATCTTTCACTGTTCTCCTTTTTTTCTTGTTTATCTTATCCTCTCTTCTTTTTTATTGTTTATCTTAAATTATTATTTATTTTACGAATAATTATATTTTTCTATCATTTCTTGGAACTACTCTCAAAACTCTGCCTCCATCATAAAAAAGCATTTGAAAAAATATATGTACAGTTTGTGAGATGCATACCAAGGCCTTCACGCCGCGGCCGATTTCTGCCCGCCAGGCTGCAATTGGCTGCGGTACGGTTCAGCATTGTTTTTTATTTTTAACCTGTCACCCCCCGCTGTGACCCGATCGTGGTTTTGTCGAATGGTTGGGTGCGGAGCCAGTCACCTCCTATCCAACATTCCACTTTGTCTTAACAACTTTCGATTAACGCGGTAACCTCTTCGTGGGCGAAGAAAGATAGAATATTCCCATCGTGAACATGACTAGAAGCTCAAGCTTAAAAGCCAGCCTAGGTAGCCTCACAGGGCCCTGACCCCTACTGATGATTAGATTGAAGGGCCAAGGCTTTCTAGGCCCTACAGATGATCGCTGAAGCTAGGGGCGTATCGGCGACGGACATTGCCTTGTGGTAGGTCACAGAATTTCTGACCATATTACTTCAGTCTCCTTGGTGAGCAGGGTATGTCGGGAGGCTGAATCTCGTCAAATTGCAATCATGGAAAGAATTGATCTAGTGAATAAAACGCAAAACAGGACTGAAAGTGAGGTGAACGCTACTCCCGGATGAAAGTCCGAAAGAAACGACCGTCACTTCTTAAGACCTCATAAACAGACTGATGCAGATCAGATACTAGGCCGACATCCCTCAGCAAGGGAGGTGGCCGACGGCAAGGCGCACCTCACACTCTCATACACTCACACTCGCACACTTTAGCTCTTTTGCGCAAAAGGGTCCAGCCGGGGACCCCGCAACACACCCTCCGGGTCATGAGTGCGGTTTGAGGTCAGTGTCGGCAGCAGGTCCCGACAGCGTGACTGGCTTACCTCTGCCACGTCATGATGACCGTACCCTCCCCCTCCCGTCTCTCAACGATATGCTTAGGGCGGGAAAGCACATCATGGCAGCGTCAAAACTCTTCCGTTCACCATCATTCTCCACTCACGCCTATCCAGTACATGCTCTCTCGCTACCTCCACACTCACGTCTCTCCTTCCTAACGCCTGCTTCACACAATCCATGGACGCAAACTTCGGTCTCCCTCTAGGCCTACGTCCACTCGCCTCTGACTTCAACACCTTTTTTACCAATCTTCCTTCATCCATCCTCACCACGTGCCCGAACCATCTCAGAACACGCGAATCAACTCTGTCCTCTAACTTCTTCATCATGCCCGTTCTGATGCGAACCACGTCGTTAGTGAACCTGTTTCTCAGCGACACTCCAGCCATGCTCCTCAAACATTTCACCTCGAAAACATTCAACCTTCTTCTCTCCTCTGCTCTCACACCCCAAGTCTCATCTCCGTACAGCACAGTTGGCACAACGACACTCTCGTACATCTCTCTTTGCTTCCATCCCCAACGTCCTGCAGCTCATTACGCTCTTCAGTGTACCCAACACTTTACACCCCTCCTTCACTCGCAACTTCACCTCAGTTTCCAATAATTCAGTCTTCTCCTCATGGAAGCCTAGATACTTAAAACGCTGAAATTCTTCAAACAACTCTTCATTTAGGAGGACACTAATTCTGCTCGCATCGATAGTCCTCGAGCATCTCATTACTTTACTTTTACCCACGTTCACTCGAAGCTTCCTCCTCTCACACATATACTAAACTCAGACATTAGCCTACATAGCTTCTCCTTTGAATCCGCAACCAGGGCCGTATCATCCGCAAATACCAACTGGCTCAGCTGCCAACTGAGCGAAAATACTTAGCAAACCAGAAAATACTTACCAACCTCTTCCAGGTGAAACATCTCATTAAGTTCTAAACCGCCAAAGCAATCTCGCAAGAGAACCGGGCTGAAACCATGACAATTCAAGCTAATTGACAACTCCACGCTCCACTGAAGGGGCTCTGACGTGCATCACAGGGCTATAGAATGGCTCCCTCTTAATGGAGGCGAGAGACGAGGAACAAAGAGCATTCTAAACCTGAAAATACTAAATGATATCCCAGTAACAGTTTACGAACACCCCACTCTTTACACGGGCCAAGAGACCATCAGTACAATAATAGACCAAATCATCCGTCGCCTAAATACACATAGGGAAACAACGGTGAAGCGGGGTTGACAAATACCCTGGTGTCGTCACCCTCACCTTCCAACTCTGTTCTCTGCCTCCTGATGTTTACATTGACTGGACCCAGTACACGGTTTGAGGATACATTCCTAATCCCAGGTTCTGCTATAACTGCCAAAAATTCTATCATGGAAGTGATCCCTGTCGAGTGAAGAATGGTACAAGAACCTGCTTCCACTACTGTGAGGACTCACATGGCCCCCATTGTGACCGACCTGCTAAATGCTCGTACTATTTAGAGCATCACTCTGCGTAACTAACTTTGCAGCAGAAACAGCGGTGATACCCACTACCAAGGTTCCCTCCCTTGAACTCAGGGAAACCTACGAAGACAATCATCCACACTACCCGGCATCTCAGAATTCCTATGTATAGATTTGGATTAGTTGGGATGACGGGAGATACCTCCCGTCATCCCACCTCGCAACGCCCCTCACTTGCTGATCGACGCGCAATGGGATTAACAAATTTGTAACTGGATGACGACCTACTATCGCTGGAGGCAACACAACAAGAAAAAATGATGCAACCTCAGCTCACCCCTCACCAGTCCCACAAGATGAATGCTCGTGATTATCTAAAACTGACGACCAAACCCATTTTCTTCAAGGCAACAAATATTTGTCCTTGTATCCATGCCGGCTAGCTAGAGTCCTCCTCAACCCAACGCTCTGTCGAATTGCCTGATGAACATCAACATTGCTATTCCAAACTGCATGCTATCAACTGAAAAACTAACACCCCCACCTGGGCACCAAATGCCCCTTCGTCTCTGCCTCGCTCAGCCACTTCATTTTGTGATCCTAAGAAAAATGCATTGAATATATATTATCATTTGATACTCATTCCACTCCGTCATCATCCCAAACCGGACACTCGCTGGTCGCTGACCAGCGCTTATCGCACTGGCTCTGATCTGTACTATGAGGATACAACCTGATGCGATCCTTCTTTGATTTGTAGCCACAACAGAAGCTCTAGTAATACTCGCCGAACACGATCGACAGGCCGTGAGGGACATAGTTTACAAAAACTATATTGACTAACACCACACCTACTCAAGCTAAGACCTCAACTCTTTCCTGACCTGTATTCTTCATGTCAGATACACTCGTCCTTTATTCGAACATTTGACGTTCGGTGCCAGAAGGACATTGACTCCAGTGCACTAGAAAGCCTTGACACTCTAATCTAATCTCTAATCTTATTCGAACATTGGAGGATATCATGCTAACTATGCTGAACTACTGAAACTAATCAAAATGTATACACAAATGGTGCTTTGTCTTCAAAAAAAACCTCCTGGGGCTATACAAACCATCCTTTCTCAGTAAGTATGAAGCCCCCTTCATCTCCTCCATTGTCGATGCTCGGCCGAGCACAGGCCTGGCCACAAAAGTCAATCAAGCAATCACATGTACTCTAAACTACTCAACATGTACAAACTAATCTACAAGCACAGGCCCCCAGAATGGACCTAAAACACCCCGTTACATTTTGTAACCCATATATTTCTCCAAATGAACTCGTTATATGCGCACTGCTCGTTAACCTGGTTGATCTACTTCCTGCGCCTTAACTTATTGTAGGAAATCTTAACGCTGAACACCATCCTTGGCGGAGAGACATGCTGACGCACGTGGAGGACACATCGAAACATTCCTCATATCTTCTGATATTGTGCCCCTCAAACAGCCTTGCTGTCGACCATAGATTTATCCTTTTACTCCCCTATCCTCTCCTCAGACTTACTTAGCATGGGCTGAAGGAGCCCCATGGAAATGACCATTTACCCATCACCATTACCACTCTCCATGCGGAGGATACCCCCTACCACGCGCCGATACATACTGCGTTAAGCCATCTAGCAATCGTTTACTGCTTGCACAGCAACCCCTCTCCACCTAATAATGTCCTCCTTCACTGTGCAATCCTCAGTATCCCTATTACTAGTGGAACAACACGTAAAATTAAGACACCCTGGTGAAATGATTCGTGCAAAAAAGCAAAACGACAACGGAAGCGTTCATCCTATCGATAAGGGCGCACCAAAGCGGAAGCAGGTGAAATTACGTACATGCGAGGAGTTGCAAAAGCACGTAATCTCTGTATTTCCTACCTCGAAAAGAATTATGGGCAAACTTTGTATCAGCAATTAATGTAAACACACTCGCGTCCAAAATGTGGTCCCGCGTGCAAAAAATAATGAGAAAAATATATATTACTCCTCCGCCTCCAACTCTAAGGGTGGAGTGAACGACCCACACCGGCCCGCAGAAAGTCTGGAAACTCTTAGCGACACACTACTCCTCCGTTAGTCCAGATTCTATATATAACCCAACGTTCCGTTGCACAAAATGCATTGCGGAACTAACCCATCTCGATTTCTCCTCCAATCATCCTGCACCCTACAATGAACCAGGTTCAGTGCCAGAAGGACATTGCCTCCAGTGCACTAGAAAGCCTTGGCACTCTCATCTAATCTACAATGAACCAATAACATTTCGCGACACCCTCGGTGCAATTCGCACCTCCAACCCCTCTGCCCCCGATGAAAATCTAATTTGCTACAAGATGCTTTGCCCTACATCCCTCTGCACATTCTTACCTTTGTCATTCACAGCACAGTCTGTTGCACCTACTCTCATCCCGATCGATGGAGGGAGGCTGTGAATTTCCCCCATCCTGGCAAGCCTACCTATGAATTATCCAGTTAAAGCCTTATAGCCCTAACCTCGTGAGTAGCGAAGGTCCTGAAGAAGATTGTGAATACCCGACTGTCCCAACACCTAGGAGCAAACTCCTTCCTCTCCATAGTACCATTTGATTTTGAAAGAAGCTGTCAACACAGGATGTAGTAGCTACTACGCGTTGTGACTGATATTCGTGGTGCCTTGGACCGCAAATAACATACTGTCTGTGTTTGCTTTGACCTTCAGAAGGCATACAATACAACCTGGTGATATGGCTTCCTCCAAGAGATGTATCAGATGCAAGTCTTAAGTCCCTTACCATTTGTCATTCAGAACTTTCTGCGATCTTCCGAGCCCAAATCGGCCATCACCTTTCCAACCTACGTTCACAGGATGAGAGGGTACCCCAAGGTAGCGTCCTTTCTTATACTCTGTTCTCGGCTGCAATTAATGGCATCATGAAGTAGTTCCTCCTTCTGTAAATAGTTTTCTATACGTTGACGACTTTAGGATATACGCAGCGGCGCAAGCCGTGTCTCAACTCCAACGTCAACTACAGAGTGCTGTTGCCCAGGTGCTTGCTTGGAAGGAATTTCGAGGTTTTACAATTTTCCTAAGCCAAGCATGTGCACTTCTTATCAATCGGTCTCCGCTCATACACAGAACCAAATCGCAAACTTATGGTTTTCCTACCTGCAGTCCAGTTTTCACAACTTACATTCGACCAGAAACGAGCATGGGAATACCACGTGCACCAGATCAAGATAGGCTGCTTGCGTTTATCATTCTCCTGGTTGCATCGCATTTCGCCTGGGATGCTCACTGAACAACTTCAACACGCCTTTACCGTGCCATCATCCGGTCTAAGATGGACTAATTGAGCGTTGTCTAAAACTCCGCCAAACCTAATATTCTCAAAAGACATTGGAACCAGCCCACAATACCGCACTTCGCATGCACACTAAAGCTAAGCGCTCCTTCATTATTGTGTGCCTTCTATTCGAAACTTGTGAGCCTAGTCTTAAACTGCAATGACGACTAATCGACATCCTTTCTATTGTCACATTCTTGCCCGCCGCCCCGGACTTCTCCTACATGTACCACAATCCAGCGGCTCCCTCCAAACCTTCCTACCTCCTCGAGCCTCTCACCAGCGCATTGAGCTCCTCAGTGATCTCTGACTGCCATGTATCATGGTGGACCCTCTCCCGCAGGATGCAATCCTCTGTTGGCAAATACCAGAAAATATGCTTCGCCCTCACTATTTTTCTGACGAAAAAGCAGATATTGCACCTCAAAATCTTCGAGTTATTTGTGTAGCTAGTTATTGCGGAAACTCACCACCCTAATCAATAAACGACAACGCTAGGGGCTACGCAGCGATACTCAGTGCGCGCGTCGTCGCTAGGAGGTTCCCGCCATCATCGTCAGTCTTTACTGTCATTACCAACGCCCTTATGACGGACGACACCCTTCCAGATATCAATATCAATCTTCAGGGATTCGCTTAACATACTTCAGACCCACGAGACCATCAACCATTGGCACTCTGTTGTTTCTGCAATCGTGCGCTGGCTCGTACGTTTATCCTCCTGGAACAGGAACGTTCGCTTGTGCTGGGTTCCAGGCCCCTGTGGAGTTTTGGTTACTGAAAGGATGGACGATACGACGCGGAGAGCTGCAATTGCCTCTGGTCCAGCAGAACAGCGTGTACACATTTTCACAAAGCAATTCGAAAAGCTGTGCGAAACAAAGGGGACTTGGAATGGTCTGATATACCCATGAGAAATAAATTGCGCTCTATTGAAGACGCACCAACACCATGGGCTTCTGCAAACAGACAAACTCGACGGGCTGAGATCGTTCTATGCTGACTGAGAATGGGACAAAGTAGACTAACGCCCAGATACCTTACAGAGGCGTCGCTACCTGAATACTGCATGGACTGTGTAGTCCACCTTACAATAGCCCAGATACCTGATAGAAGCGTCGCTACCTGAATACTTCACGGACTGTGTAGTCCACCTTACAATAGCCCATGTATTAGCCAAATGCCCAACCTGGACCAAATGACGACACACCCACTCACTGAGTTCCCTCGGACGCGGGTTAGAGCGGAACCACTTCACAGTTACCTTAGAGAAACGAACATTTTGGGCTTAAATTTGATTTGTTGTGAAGTGATGTTTCTACTCCTTACCTACCGATAGAGAGGAGCACTGTTTCTTCCCTCATCTTGAATGAAACACTTTCTTGACCATTCCCTACAATTGTAGTGACCTGAGCATGCCGTGAGTCAAAGCAACTCCGGAGAAGGACGACGAGTGGTCGATGACTTGATGCAGCACTGGTAACTGGTTTGATGTTTGTTGCACGCTTTTCGTAAAGGTACTGTTGGTGGTCAGAGATGCTAGGCCACTGGTGTTCCTTCAACCCACTGTAACGGTTCTTGGTATGTTCTGATCGGTGCTCCTCAAGTGTCTTGGCTGAGTGCCTGACCTGCTGAACAGTGATAAAATCCTGTAGGTTGAAGTTTTCTGGCGGCACGTGCTGTTTAGGCTCGTCGGTATGATTAGTTCTGTTTCGCTCTTTCCTGTTTGCTTTTGATTTGCAAGTCTTTGCCAAATGACCCACTTTCCTGCACTTGTGTCATTTTAGTTTCAGCTCGGAACATTTTTTTGCGGGGTGTTTTCCTATATCAGTGCATCTGATGCAGGTGTAGATCCCGTGCACCCGCGTTGCCGTGTTGTTTTAGCGGTAGCCTTTTGGAAGAAAATGAAGTCATGCGTTAATATCTGGCCTTGTTTGTTCAAATATACCCTTCCCCTTGGCCGCTCTGGAATGATCTCTTCATCTTCAACATCGGCTGATATATGTTCAAATTGTTTTGCCTTTGTCACCGCATCTTCAAACGTCTTCTCCTCCCATTCGGGGATTAACGCTGTAATCAATTTGATGTATTGAAGTCCTGCAATAAGCTGATGACGGGGCAACCTTTATCGACGGCACTCCTTGTTTTCGCATTGTTTTCTCAAATCGATGAGCGCTTGAGAATGACTTTCGATTGACTCGCCCTCGTTATGAACGCTACCGCCAACTCCTGCGTCGTGAACCTGGCCTTCAGGATCGTAAGTCGCTCGTCATACGTTGACGCCTCGATGATCCTCGGTGTTATCGTCTGCCGAATCTGTGTGGGTTCACTCCGAGGTAAACTTTTGTGTTTATGTTCATTTGCTGCTTTTAGGGTTTTATAGTTCTGAAATGGAAAACGGACGAGAAGTCCTCGACGGCTTTCAAGTCCGGGTGGGAAATCTTCTGCCTTTTTGTTTCATGTCTTTCGCCAGTATTCAAATGTTGCACTGTCAAATTTCACAATTTAGATTTTCAACAAAAAAATCTTCACCTCGTCGTCAGTATAACAATGGGAATAAGAGCAGAAGGCTTAAAACATAAATACAATCAATATTAAGCTTATTCATTTACAAGGGGAGTAAGAAATGTCGAAAGACGACAGAGGAAGTATAGCAGATCGGTTGTACGGCCTAAGTAACACGATTCCAGTCATCCAGTCCACTCAAATCAGGGTGATGAAATGTACCCTGTTGAATACATGTCTAGCAATACACTCAATGAAGAAATCAGTACAACCTTCCCCTGGTTCTTGGTGGAACTGATATGCCTCAGCAATGATATCACGACGATTTAATAGCTTTATAGACCGTGTTATCGTATCCGAGCGCTGGACCTTTCTTGTTACCGCATGCCTAATGCCTGGCTTGATTTAGTCGACCGCTGAAAGCATACAGTACTGGTCTAGTTTGTTACACATATCCCCCCTAGGCATCTGTTAGGTGCACGTGCCGCACGGACTCACGGCGCAACCGGGGGGGGGGGGTTGAACACCCTTATTTCCTTTCAGACTTACCTATTCTTCACCCTTTACTATCTCTCCTCTTCTCCCCCATCCTGATTTGCTTGACTTTTTATTTACCTCATTTGCATCTTATGTTTAGTTTAAATTTCCTTAAACTTGTCCAAAACTCCTTCTTGACAACTTTCCTAATAGTCGCTGCACACAAAAACACACATACACACTCACGCACGCACACACAGGCACACACTCAAACATTCACATACCGGTTCTATCTATTCTCCTTTCGGGTGGCAATTTTTTTTCTGCGACTATTCCTCCTTCTTTCCATTTTTGCTGTTCTCATGCGTGAAATTCCCTACACCTAGTGTAGATCTCATGCATGGGATCCCCGTTTTCTGTCTTTTCTTCATCTTCCCCCTCAGCAGGTGTTGCCCTGCACCTTAAGGACTACTGTGAATCCTTGTGGCTCTGAAGCAGGGTAGGCAGTGTGTTATTCCTCCTACCTGCCACCCGGGGAGTGCTGGGCCCATCTGGCCTCAGCACCTTAGGAGTTTCTGTACCCCCTGTGGCGCCCGTACATATCACAACGTTCGCCGCGTAAAGGACATTGAGTTTGCGCAGTAGTAAATGTAACTCAGACATTCAAATAAGAAAAAAAATACTAACTTGATGCAGCTCTGTTTGCTGGTTTGACATTCGGCGCCAGAAGGACGATGGCTCCAGCGCGCTAGGAAGCCTCTTCACTGTAATCTAATCTGTATCCGTGCAGCAGATCCCGTTGACTGGCACTTCAAACTTCATTATTTGTTGTATGGCTTACCGTGCTTTCGTTCTCATAAATTGCAATATTCGCCCCTGAGGTGTAGGTGCTCTTGGTAATGTTGCGTCTGCCTTAGTCCGGCGGCGGTGGCAGCGAGTTGGGCGCCACAGCGCCCCAGCAGCAGCAGCAGCAGCAACAGCAACCGCCTGTCAGCGGGGCTCACCACTCGGACGGCTTCCTCTCCTCCCTGTTGGGCGAGGACGATCTGCATCTCATGGACATGGCCATCGCCAGTGACTGTGAGTAGGCTCCTTGCAGCGCAGGCGCTCAGGTCCTCCCAACACCGTCTGTGACGCCTTCCTTGTTAATTCTGCCTGTTCTCACTAACAATAACTTTGACCCCTCAAGTCTCCTCGATGTCTATACGCTTGCAATAATCTCATAATGATCTCTCCCATAGAGACTTGCCTAACCATAATTAATGCAACTGTAACCTATTACGCCCAAAATAGGTCGTGTACACCAAGTCTAACTCCATATAAACTACTAATGAAGTTGCTAATGCATTACAAATAGGTTTTAAATACTCACCTTACACGTTGCTATGCCCCTCAAAATATTCCGCCAGTATAACACTGACCTGTAAATGAAGCTTCTTTGAGATTTTGCATGTTCTCTCGTTTGTCATTATAACAAGATTATTTACTACACCTTACATGCACGTCCAAACCACTACGATGTTGTGCTGGTCGGCGCATTGGTATAACCGAAAGTATTCTTCATTGCCAGGGAACAAACTGCCGTGTATTTGTTGTTAGCGGACCGCTTCTTGGAATTATTCGTTTGGAACTCGCACGACAAACATTCTATCTTTTTCATCTCCACAGATCGAGGAGTGTTACTGGTGCTCCCCCCTCCCCCCACTGTATTGTTACGCTGACCACGCTGATGCGTCGTGTTGCTTTGCTCTCACGAGCGTGTCTGAGACGGAAGTCCTCTGAGATAATTGTTAGAACTGCCGACCCGTACGAAACATACTGGATCTTCTTGGGCTAGAAGCATCCCTGAATTGACACAAAGCTAGGAAGTATCAAATCCTTTCACTTCAAAACAAAGCTTGTAAACGCCACTACGTAATTTGATCAGCTGTGCTTACTGCATTTTCCGGTTATATGACTGTTTACAACTTTATATTAAGTTAACATAATTAGTGGACCTCGTTTTTATTGAACTTCTTTCAGATAGATTCAAATACTTTCTTCATTAGAAGCTGTGTTACCTGCAAGCAGCTGCGTTTGGTTCCTGAACGCCTAAGTCTAGAACTCGACTTGTATTCCCTGTTGACTAAGGCAAGCTTCATTGTTCAAAACCCCTAAATGAGTCTTTGTCAGAGGACCTGGTGTTCCTCACGTATTCTTCTAATCATCCTGCGTATCGTAAAATAAAAGACCTCATGGACCAGAAAACTACAATTTTAACCTTCTTTGACTCGCTCAGATGAAGGGGCTGCTTAGCATGCCTTCAAATGTGATCATAGTGACGGGGCTTACTTTAGCGTATCAATTCAAAGTCTTCGTGCGATGAGAAATCTTGATTTTTTTTCCTGCATGGATAATTAGATGATTGTCACCAAGGTGCCCATGTGGTCCCAGCTCTACCCGCAGGCCAGCAAGGTGTAATCTCGACTTTTCCATGCTCCTAAGTCGCAAAGATCGCACGAATCATGGAGCTGCTGGTTGATAGGAACACCCAACATCTTCTGATGGGAAAATGAAGATGAGATTGGATTCTCATGCATGAGATCTGTATTCAGGCTGGGAACCTCTCGTATGATAGTAGCCAAGAAGGGGGCGAGCTGTAAAAAATAGTTCCGTGAAAGAGTGCAGTGCACTATATGTGCTTAGGTTATTTGTAGTTCGCTCGGGGGAGCGGCACGTCCCGTACCGTGGTTTGAATTGAGTATCACACCATAACCCACAATCAAATCTATAGCTCCTGATGGCTAAATTGTCTTTCGACAAGACCAAGAGGAGGCAAAACAGGGATAGTGTGATGTTTGGGTGAAAGGTAGGTGTACACTGTCCCCTCACGACGAAGGTGTAATGTTCAGGAGAACGGAGACGTGCCACTGGCATTTAATGTAGAGGGGAGCTAAGATGTGTGACGCTGCGGGTGACGGTGCGTGTTGTGCCCTGCAGACCCCCGTGTGAGTCACCCCAGCGCGGAGGGCAGTTCCAGTGGAGGGATGATGTCCCCCCACAGCAGCTCGGCGGGGGTACTTTCCCCCCACACGAGCCTTGCCGCCCCTACTCCTGCCGACTACTCTAACAACACCGCCTACAGAGGCTGGAACCTGAGCCCTGCAGAGCTCAATAGGCTGGCGACTCCCGTGGCTCAAAAGAAACACCAGATGTACGGCAAACGTTACTTCCAGGACAGCACTCCTCCCCCGCCTCAGCACGGTGAGCAGCCACCCTGCGGTCAACACACGCCTTAGCAACGCAATAGGTGGCGCCACCTAATAGTGCATGCCATAACGTTTGCTAGTTAGTTGCGTGTCCTCCTCATCTCTGGACATTTACTCTATCGCGCAAGGAATCCTTCCCAATCTAATTTTCAAGACTGGTTGGCCGCTGCCGTTGACGCAGCTGTGTTGTACTTTTTTCCTCGAACCTTTGTTAATCTCTCCAGCTCCTGTGACACCCGTACATTCCTTTGACATTCGCTGCGTTAAAGACGTTGACTTTACGCAGTAGTCAACCCAATCACTCTAATAAATCAAATTATATAACTTGATGCAGCACTAACTGCTGGTTTGACGTTCTGGGCCAGAAGAATGCTGACTCCAGCGCGTTAGAAAAGTCTTGTCACTCTTATCTAATCTCTTCTAGAAATCTTCTGACCATAACTTTGGTTCTATTCGACGGTTTGACGTTACACTTGTAGAAAAACTAGTTCAATTGATGTGACACTTGGAGCCTTGATATTTTTTTCAGTGTGTTGAAACTGTCTCTTAGCCTTTGTAAACGCGACAGCTTACATGATGAGAGCAGGCCACTCATCGATGTGATGTGACTGACCTCTCAGCGTCCGTCTGCCTACCCAGGCAAGGCTCGGTTCTGCTCTGCTTAACTCCTGAAGGGCTGTCAGCATTATCTTTCCCAACTCAATGACCTCTCCAACGAATCGCCGCTTATTTTGCGTTGTAAAATAGTCGTAACGCCACATCAGGAAGTGTTCGTTTCCATCCTGTTTGTATCATTGAATCCTAAAATAAGCCATACTTAATATAGCCTGGTATCTTTGTTATTGGTCCAAATGTGAAATTGACGAGCTACATTATCTACTAAAAGCTAACAATATATTTCTTTCAGCTTGGGTTCATTAACTAAATACACTGGTGTGGGAGGCCAACTGAAACACTGCATCAAACTAGTTATTAAAACAAGAATTTCTATTTATATAATAAGTATCCTACTTTTTTGCTAACAATCTAAATATGTAACTGCATGACATTGGCTGCGCTGCATTGGCTGTGTTATTGACGCGGCATTCGTTGGAAGTGTCCATATGTTGGCATATGCTGCACCAATCTCTCCCTGAAGTGTCAGTGCTGATAGGAATGCTATGCCATGTTGCAGGCGGCGGCGGCCCGGGGGGCAGCCACTACCCCGGCCACTACCCCCACACTCCCTCTACGGCCATGGACACAACGTCATCACAGCCCGCACACATTACTGACGCCATGGAGCTCAAATACTCCTGCTCCATGGACTTCAGAGGACCCCATGGTTAGTAGAAGCTACTTCACGGAGCTGGCTCTAGCTGCTACTGTACACGATACTTGACTTTGGATGACAGATATATTAAAGAATCTATTTGATAGGTTGATGGTCATACACTTGAGGTAGCCGGTGGAACAACGATGTTTTGTTACTAATGGTCAGTTTTCAAGAGTCTGTGGCAGATATTCTCTTGATGAGGGAAGATGTTGATGCAATCATGAGATCAAACATGGCCAGATGTACGAAAGCTAAGTCTGTAAGAACAGCTTAGTCGTAGGGGCTTCGAGCATCTACGCATGTTCGGTCTCGCTGCTACTGGGTCATGCCGCTTGTAAAATCTTTGTCATAATCTTGTCTGTACTAAGAAAAATCATCGTTCATTATGTTCGTCATAAAAATAAATTTCGGTAGTGATGAGGAATCAACAGAATTATTAAATGATCGGTTTTTGCTAAAAAAATCTAAGAAAAAATAAATACCGAATAAATTAAGAAAAAGCATTCAAATATTAGTAATTAATAAAAATAATAATAAAATAGTTTATTCATACATAAATACCGTGACAGTTACAGCAATCCGTTTCAAGTTTAATTTCTCTTTGTAAAAACTATTATTTCTTTCTCCGTACCATTTACAATTTTTCTCGCGCTTTCGCACCTCCATTTAAACGCATTCAGGATATATTTGTTGAAAAACAGAGGTAACCAATTAAATCGGCAATGCTTGGAGTCCCATCGAAGTTGCGAAGTGTGATAAGATTTGATTAAAGCGACGTGACCTATCACTGTGTAGAGTCAATGTCATTCACATCGCGAGTGTCAAAGGCATGCACGGGTGCTACAGGCGCGACCGACTTGGGATCTTAGTGGAGTGTTATCTCAGATCTGAATGATCTTTGTGGCTTGTGTGGCAGTTAACAAACGGCCAACCGTGTGGTATAATTTTTACTGGACACCAGAACATTGTTACTTGCAGCGTGTTCGTGTCCTTCCGCCACACTGCAACGCGGCGGCGGTCCGCGTTGCAGGGATGACTCCTGTGGGACATGGACTACGAGTCAGAGCAAATATTTTGAAGGATATCAATGATGGGGATGGTTTACTTGTCCCTGATAAAAATTGCAGTGTATATGTTGTGGCGCTGGTGCCCATGGCCTGAGGCCCGTGCAGCGCACAGGCTGCGTCCATGTCAACAACGCAGAGACGACGCACATGACATCTTTCATATGGCGAGAACATGAAACTGGGTGGGTTGAGGGACCTTCGCTGGGGCCGGGGCCTTAGACGCCGCCACCGCAGCCAAGACACTTTGATGAAGTTGACCCGCCTAACTCGTGTAGGCTCCCTTGTGGGCGGAAATTTCACGGCAGTGGCCGTGGATTCGCCCGGGCACAGCAAGGAGCGTTTTCACTCGACCTGCTCCCGCCAGAGCAACGCAGACTCCACCGCGGTAGGAAATCTCGACCTTCAAATCTAGTCTGCTGCAAAAACCACAAAGATTCGAAGTCGTCCTTGGGACGACTTCGAATCTGAGAGGAAGATGAAGAGACAGGAAACGGGGATCCTATGCATGAGATCTACATACAGTGCAAGGCATCGCAAGCATGAGGAGAGCAACAATAGGATGAAGAAAAGGAAGAAGTGTGGAAAATTGTTGCATGAAAGAAAGCGCGCACCTATAGAGGTGTGCAACTTCTATTTGGAGAATGGTCAAGAGGGAGAGAGATAAATGGAAGGAAATGAGAAATAAATAGAAGACGTACATGAGGTGAATATGAATCGTAAATTCGGGATTGTGAAAAGTAGAGGTAGTGAAGGAGAGAGGAGTCACCCCTCCTCATTTTGTTGGCAGAGACTCGCGTCGGAAGCTCCGGTGGATTGGACCCTTTCACTACATGAATCGCCGTTAGATATCTAACCTTTCCCTCGATTTCTCGCTCATAGACGTTAATTTCAGAATTAATCCTCTTGCTATCAAAAGGCAACCTAGTTTGGGCCAGAAGTACTGTTGTTGCCTTCTTACACTTGTAAAAACCTTATCTAATTTGCCATTTAAGTGAAGTTTATTTTTCAAAACTTAATCATCATGAGGTCGCTACAATATTCTCATAATATTTTGTTTATGTTGAGAAACAAAATGTTTTCTTCCGATTTTGTTTGTTTCCCTGGTAAGGTGAACGTCCCTGGATGAAAGAAAAAAGAGAAACCGCTCTTTACATATTGAACTTCACGGTGCGATCCAAATTTATTTGTTCAATCGGTTTAAGTTTATCAGTTTATCGCTGTTGTGTGTACGTATTTACGATTAATATTATATACTTTTTTTCTCCATGGGTCAGGCTCGTAATTTTTTTTACCAATCATGTATCTTGGATGTATCGGTATTACCTGTGTATGCGGTATCGGTCTAGTGCAAATCGTATTTGAACAAAATATTTCATATTTAGCAGTCTTGCATCAACAAATTCTCATAGAGATTATGAAAGTAGGCTACAGCAAGAGTGGAAACTATACAGAAATAAATTCATTTTTCTAACTCAACAATGTAGTCTAATTTGTATACTATAATATAAGCATACGCTGACGGGCTGTGCTGCTGACACTGACCTTGGAGATAACCCATAGTGTGTGTTGTGAGGTTTTTCCGGCCGAACCCTTAAGCGCAAATGGGCCAAATTGTGTGAGTTTATGAGAGGAGTGTAAGGTGCACCTTGCCGTCGGCCGACCCTCTTCCTAAGGGATTTGACTAGTGTCAGTATCGACCTCGGTCATATCCGAGTATCGATATCGGCTTTAAATGGAGTGTCGATATCGATTGAAATTAGAGTAACAGGATATTTCCCCAGCAAACGCGTTCGCTTGCAGTTCGGTTTCTGTCAGAAGTTTCAGTTATCCCTGAATTATTTCACAGAAAACGCTCGCACCTGCATTATTCCGTGACGTCATGTGTTCGTGTTCACGTAGTAGTTTTCTATGATGAAGGACAACTTTTCAAACCAAATAACTTCGTCAAACTTATAGAAAGTTTAACAAAACTGTCAGCATGTTGTTGGAATGCACTGTACATTCAGGTTTGTCTTATCTAATCGGGTTAGCCAACTACTGTTGTCATGACTGTAGTATCTGAAGGGGCGCAGTGACGCAGCATAAAGCAGTCTCCTTGCCAACTGATCAGTGCTGCCAGTCTGTGTCGCTTATCGACCATCCCTCAGGAACACTTACGTCAATGTGCTTCAAGTTATCTTGTGTCGTTGCATTGGCTGATCATTAGTTAAATTTTGCTTATGTTGATTTTTAGGTTTGGAAATGAGGCCCAAATCGAATTGAGTTTTGTGAAATGTACATAAGCGTTTCTGTGCTGTTGGTATCCCTTCCTGCAGATCAGCTGTTGACGTAAATAGAACCTGTTTTGTAGAAAGTGTTGGTGTGAAAGGATGTTCGTTTCGCAGCTCCCGTTATAGCGGCCCGGTTAGCTCTGATATAAAAGTCTGACCTCTCATTAAGAGAGTCAGCTCCAATACATCAGCGATAGTCACTATTTCACTTATACTTAATAGCGGAAGTGATTAATGTCTTGTTTTGAGCACAACCTGGTTATTCATCAGCTGATATTGTTGAATTTTATTGGTTTTAGGGACTAGCAAAATTTGGACCACATTTAGTCTTGAAGGACAAAATGGGTGGCTCAAATCATTCACAGTCCTCTGACGTTGTCAATATAACGTTTAAGAGGAACAGTTTCAGTTTTCTTGCAGAATATGCTAAACTTGTCCTAGCTATAAAAGGTGAATGGATGCACTAGTGATAATGCTCATAGTAATTTTTTGATACCTCTGTATTTGCAAAGTTCACCATTTATGCTTCTGTTTTATGTGTAATTTTTTGTTCTTTCGTTTTTTGAACCAAGATGATCTTTGAATAAGTAGGAGAGGCAACATCTTTGCTATTGCTATTTTCCTCTTTTTTTTTATCAGCATATACACAATTGCAAAGATTGCATTATGTGCTGCCATGATTTTTGTGTGCAGCCAGATGTTATTGAAGAGAAGGGAAGATGGCAAAGGCACTGCCAGATGTGTTGATGATAATGGCAATTAATAGGCAGAGTTTGGTGAATTTACAGCCCATACCATTCTTTTCAGACTAACAAACCTGTTGGCCATTTTTGCCTTTTATAAGTAAAATTGGCTAGTTGGCAGGGTTTTATTGCCAAAGCTATGTAGATGGCCTAGGGTGTGTTAGGCACTAGCAACATTGTCAAGAGATACCTCCATAATTAGTCTAGTTATGATAAGGGAAAATGCCAAGATGCTGCCAAATTTGTTGATGAAGAAAGATGGAACTAGGCCAGTTACTGCCCTTCTATAGTTCTATTAAGCCCTATTTACCAATCTTCTGCATCTATAATAGTCTCAGCTTAGAGTTTGTTCATAAGACATAGCCTAGATAGGTTATTTCAAGTAAAATGCTGTTCATAAGATATAGCCTAGATAGGTTATTTCAAGTAAAATGCTGCCTATGATAGGGATAGTTTTGGTTTAAAAAAATCAATGTTCCACGGACTTTGATGCTTTAGCTAGAGTTTTCAATCAATTGTGTGACTAACTTTCCTGATGATCAGGTGATGCAACAAATATGATGTAGCTAGCTATGTTGTTGCATTCAAAGAACCATTGAAAAAATATACAAATTTACACATGCAGGGGTGTCACTCCCCGGTGAAAAAAAAATTGCTATAGCAACTGTGTATTGAATGCCTGTCTCATTACTGGGTTTTTAAGGAGTTCTGATCATAAGTTAAAGATAGGCTTCTTTGTGATAAATTGCACATAGCATTGGCTTGGGTGACTGCCTGCGGCAGCAACCCAGAATGACTCCCCGCCCCCTCTGTTGGGCATAGTAATGTCAAATTTTATCAGCCTTGCATGAAAGAAAAATTCTTTGTTAGTATGTATTGGTTACCTTTTGATTATTTCCAGAATTAAAGATGTGTTTTTCAAGTCTGTCAAAATGCTGGTTAGGGATAATTAAAGTTTAGCATACTTTGAAACTGTGGTTACTGTTTGAAATAATTATGACCCAGTTTGGGGGTGATAGCTACAACAAATATGATGTTGTGTATTGCATAACAACAATTTTTGAAATGAATCTGCCAACACGCAATGGCGGGGGAGTCACGAAAGAATTTGAAATGTTTGGGCAGTTGTTTTTGTCATTGGAAAGTACAGTAATTTAATTCTTGACACATAGCTATAGTGTCAATTGAATGTTTATGACCAGAAAAAATGATACCTGGCCTATTTCTTAACAGGATATTTATAGCTAGCCACATGATATCAGGGTGCTAGCTGTTTAGTAGCTACCTGGTTTACTCATAGTATCATTTTTCAGAAATGTATTAAAGTTTGTTTTACTGTAATATTTGTTCAACTTATTGTGCTCAAGTTATAATTATTTCAGGGCATACATAAATTACATAGGCACAGTAAAGTTTGTTTGCAATTATAGAAAAAAAAGTTTGATTTCTATGATCAAATCTAAATGACTGCCCTTGCAACTATCTAGTAAGACAGCAGCATCAGACATCATGAAAACTGACCTGTCCAAACTAACAAGTAAAATTACTAGGCCCTATTTTCTTACTGAGATGTAGCTACTGCTTTGAAGTTTGAACAGGTTCTTTCTATTCACACCTTCCAATTTTTATTTTTCTAATTTATTTGAGATAAGAAGGGTGTGCAAGGAGTCACCCATTTGGTGTGGCAATCACCCCAAGTTTAGAGGGCATGGATCCCCTCCTAATTTTTTTATGCAACCTTATTTTGATTGCTGATTGAATCTTCAAACTTGGGGTGCTTTGTGTTCACAGTAGCATATAGTTGAGAGCACCTTTGATACAAAGTTTTCCAAGTTAGCCACATGGTTCAGAAATATTCCAAAGTGTGCAAGAAATAAGAGGAGTCATCACGGTTGATGCTAAATTTAATCATTGAATCTTGGAATGTTGAAATATCTGTGATGTTCTTTTATTTATTCATTCAATATTTTTCCAACTCTTGTAGACCAGTTTCCATGCCACTCAAGTCCAATTTCCTGTCATGATACTGATGTATAGGCTTATGAAGCATACTGAGGCCAAGGTCACAATGGAGTTGTTACAAACAGCTACATAATTGCAGTAGCTATTTGAACATTGTGTATTTTTTTTTATTGCAGGTAAAATTTAAAAAAATGGTGTTGAAATTCAATACATTCACAACACTAAAAACACAGGGTTATATTTTCTTTATTAATGTATTTTTTACAGTTCAAGTGCGAGCTACCACCAAACATTGAAGTGGAAAGGTTCTTTATCTTTTCACTCCAATGTTTGGTGGCAGCACTTGAACTGTAAAAAATATATTTACAAACAACTAATATTTGTTTTGTGTGTGTTTTGAATGCATTGAATTTCAACGCAAATTTTTCAAAATTTTAACTGCTATGAAAAAGTGTTTAGTGGCAGCACATGAAGGACTGGAGTGACTCAGCACAACTGGGGTGGCTCCCACAATTTTTGCAAATGTACTTTGAAATCACTAACAATAGCTACACATCATGGAAAAAAATTGTTTATTATGTGTAGTTATAGCTAACCATTGTGATCATGAAGCCCATAGGTTTCAGCATTCTATCATCAACCCAAAAAAGTTATGTTAAAAATCCCATGATAGGAGCGTTTCTACTCAACCAGTGTGACCGTACATGCTCCATATAGCTACCAAAAAAAACACTCAAATTTATGTTTGGATGTGCCAATAGAAAAAGGATGCTGATATTAGAATATAGCTATCAGTTAATTAAGAAAAATATAACTAAATTTCTATGTCTGATGGAGACTTCTTGTTCATTGCATGTTCTATGCTGCAATTTTTCATCAGGAGTAATAAACTTATAGTAAACAATTGCAAACACATAAACTGGATGTCATTCCTCCATACCCTGATACAATTATGACTTGTGTATGATTAGATGGATGAATACTACTGTAAATCAATCTTTTTGAAAATACAATAAAACAAGTAGCTAGCTAGATGAATAAAAGTATTGTTTCATTTCTATTGACAACTAAGTGATCTACCATGAATACCAAGGCATGCTGGCTATGGTATTGTTTGCTTATATGAAGACATTGTATAAAACGATCCACCTAGGTATCAAAAGGAAGTTTACACTTAGGCCTAGACTTGTCACCTAGTGGTATAGAAATCGGATCATTAGGAAATTTGCTACACCTTTTGAAATTAGCTAGGATATCATTGTTTCTGTTTATATATATGCTTCCAGATGACATATGTGTAAAAAATAACATTCAAGTTTATACTTTTCAATTAGCCAAGTGAAACAGTAAAGTTGAATAACAAAATACGTGTAAGGGGACACCCCCGGTTGTTTTTTCCTGGGGTGACTCCCTGCACTTGTATGTAGTAGCTATATGTTTACAAAAAAATACATTTATTAACAAAAAACTATCAGGCGCTAAACTAAAACATTAATGATATCCCCACCAAATGCAACAGCAATCTATTAAAATTGAAAACTCTTGCCACAGTCCCAAAGTTTATGGAACTTTAATTTTTTAGCGTCCTCAAACACAAATCTATGACAATTGAATATCTTAAGGAACTGCTAAGCAAAGTTATAACAGAAATGAAGAAGGAAGAAGTTTAATGTGCAGTCGCAATCTTCATCCAAAGGGTTCAGATCTGCACTCACAAGGGTGGATCCCATTTCAAAGCTGAAATTTCATTTTTATTGTTTGTTTCTCTGAAAAATGGGAAATTCACTTTCATTTTATCTATTCCATTAATTCAATGTTCTAAATGTCATATAATGTTGATTTTAAACAGTTACAGACACTAGGCCAAAATCCCCCAGCAAGGGTGTTGGCCGACAGGAAGGAGGACCTCACACTCTCATACTCACACTTGCACACCTTAGCCCTTTTGCGCTAAAGGTGCTGGCCTGGAACCCCCTAACACACCGTCCAGGTCATGAGTGCGGTCTGAGGTTGGTGTCGGCAGCAGGGCCCGACTGTGTTACTGGCTTACCCCTGCCACGTCTTGATGACCGCCCCTCCCCCCGCCTAAGGCGGTCCCGTCTCTCAACGATATGCCTAGGGTGGGAAAGCACATCAAGGCAGCATCAAAACTCATCCATTCACAATCATTCTCAACTCACGCTATCCATTGCACACTCACGTGCTACCTCCACACTCGCGTCTCTCCTTCCTAATGCCTGCTTCACACCATCCATCTGCCCAAACTTTGGTCTCCTTCTAGGCCTACGTCCACTCGCCTCTACCTTCAACAGCCGTTTTACCAATCTCCATTCAGCCTTTCCATGTGTCCGAACCATCTCAGAGCACGCAAATCAACTCTGTCCTCTAACTTTTTCACCATCCCCGTTCTGATTCAAACCACATCGTTAGTAAACCTGTTTCTCAGCTACATTCCAGCCATGCTCCTCAAATACTTCACCTCGGAAACACTCTACCTTCTTCTCTCCTCTGCTCTCACCCCCCAAGTCCCGGCTCCATACAGCACAGTTGGGACAACAACACTCGCATACAGCCTTCTCTTTGCTTCCATCCCCAACGTCAGACAGCTCATCACGCTCTTCAGTGCGCCCAACACTTTACACCCCTCCTTCACTCGTGACTTCACCACAGTTTCCACTAGTTCAGTCTACTCCTCATGGGAGCCCAGATACTAAAAGCACTGAACTTCTTCCAGCAATTTTCCTATTTAGGAGGACACTAATTCTACTGGCATCAACAGTCCTTGAACATCTCATTACTTTACTTTTACCCACGTTCAATTGAAGCTTCCTCTTTTCACACACTCTACCAAACTCAGACACTAGCCTACATAGCTTCTCTTTGAATCGGCCACCAGCGCTGTATCATCCACAAACAGCACCTGTCTCTACTGCCAACTCCACCCATTTGCTTCCAACAGCTCCAAGCTAGACCCTGCATTCACGCGTTTACCTGTATAGCCCGGCTACAACAGCTTGTCATCAAACCACCCTGACGGCCTGTTGATGGTTTCAACAGTTAAAGTAACTGAAGCATAAAATAACGTCCAATATCAACATTGCAGTGCCAACACGTTAGAACAACTCCGTTAATGTGATAGTAGTCAACAAATTAGTGAGCATTAAAATTGTTAAAAGCTTTATTTAATTTAAAGACCCTATATGTTGACATTGCGATTGAGATGGATGGATGGATGCGCTGCTATTAACTTTATTAGAACCTGTTCACAGGTCATAGATCTGCCCAACTAATTGCCTTGTCTGTGTCAGCACACAACTTGCTTATGTGAGCGTTTCATAGCTCAGACATCATGCTCTCATTATGCTTGTGTACAAACGTTTACAGCACCATGACCACCAGCTGGTAGCTATATACCTATTGTGAAATTATTCTCAGCAATTTATTTGTCAGGAGGATTTGTTGGAGAATTTATGCAACTAGCTATTTCAAATCTTTCTTGTATTCAAATACTGTTGACAATCGTGTACATTTTTCACATGTAATAGACAATACAAGTAGATAGAATCGTTCTGCTGTGGCCAATGTTTAGTTTGTTGCTAATGATTTTTTCCCTAAATTCATGCAAGGCATTCATGCCCATTGAAGTTAATGTATCATTTTCTATCAAGAGTATTTGTTTGTGTGCAGAAGTGAGTCCTGCCCTGGAGCATGTGCAGCACAACCACACCTACCACATGTCCCCCGAGGGGCCCTCAGGACTCCCCAGACCTTCTCAACGGGACCCCAAACACAAAGGTATGTTAGGCCTTACTTCACTTCATTTGCTTCTCAGTTAGCTGCCTGTTGATAACTGGCATTAAAAATTTGGTCCCTAAGCCCTTGCAACAACCAATATTCTTTTACTCAATTGCATTGTTTCTCAAGTAAAAATATGAGTATTGTAAAGCTGTATCATTTGAAAAGGCTCCTAGCCCTGCTTCTAAAAAATTTTGTTCCTGTGCCCATTACTCCTGACTTAAATTGTAATGCCTCCTAAGAAAAAGTTAGTCTGACATGCATTAGCTACCTCATTTATTAGCTTTTGTAAAGAAGCTTGCTATTACTATAAAGTGTAGAGCTTTTTTTTAATTAGCCATGGATCTCAAGTTTTGTGATTTGAACTGATAAAAGCATATCTACTGGGTGGCTAGTGGACTAAAACTCTGCCAGGTTTACTTCTTTTGGCCTACAACCTTTGAGCAAGCTCACTTGTTCCATTCATTTAGTCTTTCCGCTGATTTGTTGACTGCTATCACGTTAAGGGAGTTGTTCTCACGTGTTGGCTCTGCAATGATGAAATTGGACGTCATGTTATGCTTCAGTTACTTCAAGTGTTGAAACCCTCAACAGGCCGACCGAGAGGTTTGGCGACAAGCTGTTGTAGCTGGCTATACAATTTCCGGGTAGGACAAGCTCTTGCCTTTATTGCACAAAGGATGTAGCAACAACTTGTCAATTAGCTATGGAAATTTGAGTTGGGAAAAAGTTTTCTGTATGGTGGGGTTGTCAGGCAGGCACTAGCTACTGTGGGTTTACTATTGTAAGTTGTTTCAGGACCTAGGAGCATAAGCAGCTAGCTGTTGCTTACTTCCAAAGAGAAGAAAGTGTTCTGCAAGATGAAAATATGAAGAGGAAAAAAAATGATTTGACTAATCATGAAAGTATTCATGATGCTCTTGGCATGATACAGGGTAGAGGCGCAATGATTCTTGGTTTTCTGACCGGTACATGTAGCTACTGATAATTCCAAAACAAAATAAAATGGATGCTGATACTTCCAATACCAAGAATGGCAGATATAGATACTTTTGCATTATAGCTACCTCAAATTAATATTAACATATTGCTATATATTAATAAATTTATGTATAGACTAAATTAATGAAATTAAAGTGTAGTAATACAAAGAATGATAGATGAATTCACATATTTACAACTGCAGTTCTTAACCATGGCATGCATTAAATGTGGTCATGAACATTTATAATATTATTCATCAGTTCTATTTTGAAGTATCAGCAGGTATCGACTACTTTTTGCCAATACCGAATCCAATATCATCACCATCTGCCAATACTTGTTGATACCGAAACCATGTAAATGTGATATCAGTATTTAGAATTGAATACCAGCCAAAACTGGGAGAGAATCCACGGAACACTTGAACGGAGAAATAAACAATGGAAACCTCAGGGAACTCCAAAGGAAAGGCATGGGCGTTGTACATACAGCAAAATGAAGACAAAAAAGATGCTTTAACCAACACGAAGCAAATCTTAATTCATTAGAGCAATGCACTTACTATTGATTGAAGTTATGGAATGATGAATTCCATCACACTAACATAACAAGAAAATGTAGACTCTGTATCAAAGATATAAAGTAATTAATTGAAGAAACATTGCATTGCATCCTAAAACAAAGCACGGAAATAAACTTGGCAAATAAATAAAAATATATCAATAAATATTTGTCAAAATGTCAAGGAAGTGTAGATGACAACTTGGAAGAACTAAATTACATCATACAAGCAAATAATGAATACCTCCAAGCAATTGAATAATAAAATGACTGAGTAGAAGTGAAGTACGATCATCCAGCAGAGACACTGAGTAAATGTTGAATGCTTAAAAGCTTTTTTCAAAGATGCTAAACAAGTTCAATGAAGATGGTAGCTATACAAAACAGACTGAATGGATCTTACACATGTCTGTTGAATCTTGAAGTGTAGTGTACAGTAGGGTGAAATTTATTACTTTTTTCCAATGGATCTTGGATTACAATATATAAGAAATAATCACACCTAATAAACAATTATAATAACTATATAATATAACTTTTGTTACCTCAATACTCTCAATAAAAAGCTATTTCTCTGTAATGAGTAAGAGCCTTATGGTTTTGCATTGCGCTTTTGCTTTTTATTCAAATAAATCCTGAAGAGAAAACATCAAAAAGACGTTTTCACAAGAGAATCTTGATAACATTTGTTGAAAATAGTTTTTGAATGATTTAACCCTTCTGTCTTATAACCTTACTTGGGAATCTCAAAACTTTCAAGCTCCTCAACTGTCCTGAAGTATTTAGGAAAAATAAACTTTTGGCGGTGCGTGGCATCTTGCGCCTGTCGGTCTAAATGTCTGCCAGGTAGCGAGTGGCGCACTCAGCCATCTGCCGGCTGAACCCCCAACCCCCTTCTTCCCTATGTAAGCGAGGGTTGGGCTACCCTATCATTCATGAAGGCTAGCAAAGTTGCTTTCCGTAAAGAGACGACGGTGCGTAGTTAAGATAGCTGGGGGAGGAGGAGGAGGCTCCATATGGCTCTTACTCATTACAAAGAGATAGTTTTTTATCTAGAGTATCGAGATAACAAAAGTTATATTTTCTTCAACTCGTAAGAGCCATATGATTTTGCATAGAAAATACAATCGTGTTGCGCGAGCTGGCCGATGCCAGAAGAGCACAGAAGTTTGAAAGATTGAGTGCATCCTAAACTTGGTGTTCCCAAAGAAGCGCTTGCCGTGTAAGGGAATGAGATGACACATTTGTATTAATGGTGGTAATGACTACTGATTGGCAAATACAATAATGGTCAATAACAGTGAAAAGCTAGGTCCTAGCAGCAAACTAACACGCGGGCCCTGAACTTGGCCCAAATAGTATTTAAGTATGGGTAAATACAAATATGTCGTTGTGGCAACAGCAGTGAACATACATGCTCGACGCGGTTAAAAACAATATGCGGGCCGTGAGCATGAGCAACCAAAGAGTAGTCACGTAATCAATACATATTGCCCTCCAGAGAGGGTGGGTGAACCGTCCGTGGGCTATAAGTTCTAAATATATATACCAGTACCAACAATATGTACAATAGCTAGCTCCTATGGTAATAGAGTTGCACTGCAAGTAGGATAAGGAAATACATATTTCGTAATCCATAACCTGATGGTTTTGTGGAGAGTGTCGCCGCACACGATGGTAAGATAATGAAGTACGCACTTTATGCTACGTAGAGGAGGTGCTAGCCTCGGCGGATGCTGTGTCCGAAACGTATGAGGCGAGAAGGACTATCTACCTGGTTCCCAAGGAGACGCAAGGTTAGTTAGGCTTCTCCCCTGTGATGAGGTATTTGTTTATGAATAGCTACGTGGGGCGACCCCCAAAACGCCTTGGATATGATGTCTTGAAGCGGGACTACACGCGTCCAAGCGAGAGACGAGACATACTTGCGGACATCGTGAGCTTTAGCTAAGGTATGCGGTGTGGCCTCATTGATAAGCGAGCAGATGTAGTGCCCCACCGATGACGCCCTGAGAGGCTTGCCGGAAGTAGGATGGATGAATAAAAACACATTGTGCGATGAACATCGCGCAATGTAGGCTTTGAGTGCGGTCATAGGGCACAAGCTGCGAGCCCGGCCATCCGGCAGCAGTGAGGCGATAGAGATGAGCGGAGGCGTGTGGGCGCGGGTCTGTTTTTTGTACAGGAACTTATCAGCGGTCAGGATGAGCGTGCGTGGAGGGTTCGTGGAGAAATGGAGTCCCGTGCGTGACATGGCTGCAATTTCAGAGACCCTGTTTGCCTGCTGCGAGCGCGACGAGAAACAGTCCCGAAAAAGCGCCAAAACTGACAACGTCTGAGTATTGAAGCAAGGAGAGGCGAGCATGTCGAGAACCGGCTCGAGCTTCCACTGCGGCACGAAACGTCGTTGCGGCGGATTCTCGTGAAACTGGGCCCTAGCCAGTTCTTGGAAGATCGCCCCGCGGGTCGTGACGTCAAAGCTATGTAAAAAAGGC
Source organism: Gammarus roeselii (assembly GCA_016164225.1). NCBI lineage: Eukaryota > Metazoa > Arthropoda > Malacostraca > Amphipoda > Gammaridae > Gammarus > Gammarus roeselii. The sequence goes on along the minus strand of SDVV010000102.1, from coordinate 4,540 downwards.
AAGTGTAGCGCATTCCTGTAGACCATAACCGTACGAGAGTTGAGCCGCTTCTGCTTGCCGGCAGAGTATAGGAACGTCAAGAGGGTGGACTGGTTGATGGACTGCGCCTGCGTGGCGCGTAGCCACGTTTGGAATAAAGTCCAGACGCTTTGGTATTGGCGTTGTGTGGACTGCCTGGGTGTGTTAACCATGGTGTCCGCTGGTGAGCTATTGAATTTGATGGTGAGCACCGTTTTTAAAAAAGCTAACGCGAGAAGGGTCGGGATGTTAAAGGGACCTCCCTGCCTTCGATGCACTGGGACACGTCGAGGGCGAGCGAGAGTTCGTTGAAAGACACGACGACCGTGGTCCACCACAGTGCGTTGGGGTGGTCGGGGACCACGAGGACGCCGCTGTAGCGGTACGTATCGAGTTGTGGAGCACTTGGGGGCATCAAATTGTAGGGAGGGAAGAGGTATATTTCCTTTCACTGATTCCAGTCGCATTGGAGAGAATCCACTAAAGCCGCTCGCGGTGAGGAAACGGAGCTGCGAACAGTAGGAGCTTGTGGTTCCCCGGATGCGCGAAGAGGTGGATGGGCATGGTCCCGCGAAGGGTAGAGAGGCTGAAGAAGCACTGAGGCGTCAGCGCACATTTTGTTTCTACTGGTAGGAAACGTGAGAGCTGATCGTCCCAAACGTTCTGCAAACTTGGAAGGTAAGTCGCGAGGAGAGAGAGGTGGTGGCGATGAAGGCTCAGTAGGAGCTGTGCTCTGAACTTCTGCAGTGCCGGGGCCTTGCTGGAGCCCAAGTGGTTCACCATGGCCACTGCCGCGCGGTTGTCGGTCATAACGCGGACTGTGGTGTGGTTTAAATGAGCTCGTGCTCCCAGCGCATGTATGATTACCAGCGATTCCTTCGTCGTAATATGGAGATTGCGTTCCCAGGGAGACCAGCGGCGTATGACTGCTGGTCGCTGCATCATACTTCACCCCACTCTTCGTCCGATACATCCGTCATCAGGAAGTGCTCCGGGGGAGACATAACGAACGGGACGAGGGTATTATGAAAAGTCCCGTCGCGCCAGTGCTGAGCTGACTGGCGGTAGGGATTATTGAGACGGCAGGGCTTGCGGGAGAGGTGGAGGGAGCGTGCTGCGACCACCACCTCGTTGAAGAAGTGGTGAACATGGCGTAAGTAAGGTGCGAGGGAATTTATTATGCTGAGGAAACTCTGATGCTGTCGGAGTGAGAGGGTTCCGCGGGAAAGTATCTCCGTGGCCATGTCCCTGCAGCGGTCGATGTGTCGTATGGCTGGGGCGATGGACCCGTCCGCGCCGTTGAATGTTACCTCCAAGAAGTCGATCTGCTGTGTGGGTTCTAGAATAGATTTCTCCATGTGGACGTGGAAGCCTTGTTTGAGGAGAAGGTTGCAGGCCGTCTGGGCGTAGCGTCGGCAGTGAAATGCTGTCGGTGCCCAGAGTAGCCAGTCGTCGATGTAGGAGGCCGCATCTATCCCTTGCTGGTAGATGCAAACGAAGGGTCAGATTTGCGACCGTTGTAAAGATGTTTGCTCCCAGGTCGAGACCGAATGGGAGGGCCAAAAATAAAAAAATGTTGTCCTCGCAGTTTGAAGGCCAGGAACCTTTGGAACCTAGGATAAATTGGGATGTGCGGGAAAGCGTCCTTGATATCCAACTTGGTGAACCAGAGAGGAGGGTTCAGCACTGCCCGTATGCGCTGCGGGTGGGACATGCGGAACGTGGATACCGGGATGTATCTGTTGAAGTTGGAGAGGTCGATCACCAGGCGATCTCCTACCGAGGCCTTGGGGACCGCAGAGATATAAAAACCGGCTGTCTGGGAATCGCCTTGACTATGCCTTTGCGCAGAAATTCTGATACGAGGGGTTCTAGAACGTACTCCCGTTGTCGGTGAGACACTGTGTGATCGAGTGTGGAGGAGTCGTGGCGTCCATTTCTAGAAGAGGCCTGTGGCGATAAGGCATTTGACAAAGGACGTGGCAGAACGTCAGAGTTTGCGGAAGGGGGGGCGGTCACGCTGTCTGTGGGCTGCGAGCGGGACGGGTTGGGTCGTTTGTGTGCCGAGGTTCCCTGACCTTCTCCGCGACTACCCCTTTTTGGGACGTATTGGGTGGGTCCCCGGGCTCCCAAGGCAGGCGGAAGGGGGGGACCTGGAGCTTGTCTGAGGGGCACCGGAGACCACCCGCCTTTCTTGGGGTTGCCTAGCGTCCAGCTGGAACGTAGGGCGCGCCCCGGGCGGTGCGGGTCGGCCACGAAAGGAGCTTCGTGCCATTCTGCCTCGGCTATAGAGGGGATGCTGTGCGACAGCTTCTCGGTGTTGCGGGGTGTCCGTTGAGCAGGGGCAACGAAACCTGATGTGGAGGGGCCCAGAAAGAAGAGGACCTCTGTCCTGCTACGGAAAGTGCCCAGCGCTCGACTAGCCTGTAAGATGGCCCCGTCGGTGAATAGTTGAGGCTCAAATACCGACCTGCTAGAAGAGCCGCCCGGCTGGATTTCGGATGCGAGCCTGTCCAGTTTCTGAAGCCGAATCTGGTATCTCTACTGAGCTGCGTCGAAGAGGGATTACGACAATAATTTTTGTGAACGGAGCCTGTAGTGAGCTCTGACAGTCAACGCAGTGACTGAGGGATAACTGGCGTGCCATCGGTGAGGACGGGAGTCCGGATGCGCGCAAGGATCCCCGTCAGTGATGCGCCGTAGCCGCGCAGGTTTTGAGCCACCTGTGTGCGGAGTTGGAAGTCCTTGGTACGTGCTTGTATGGCAATGTGATGTACCGGGAAAGCGATCTTATCCTTGTCGTAATGAGCCTTTGGGGAGAGGATCAAAGCATTCGCGTACTCCATCAGGGACTTGACTACAGGGCAGTGTGCTGTGAGAGCAAAGTCGTGTTTGACCAAGCGTCGAGGTACTTCGTTGCCCACCCCTTTGGTAGGATGGTATTGATTTGCCCGAGGAGTTTAGGTAGTGCATTTGGGATACGTTCCAGAACGAATAAAACGTACTCTCTGATGGTCACCCCCCGATGGGAGGGTTGCTCGACCTCAAGGACACTCTTGAGAAGCTGGAGAGGGAGCTTCTTTGAACCTGCTAGCGGCAGAAAAGAGGTGGACTTGCGGACGATTTGCTGAACTGCGGTGCTGGTCAAGTCCGTCGGGGAGAAAATGAAATTAGTGCCTCTCATGAACATTGATCAGCTTGTTAAAGGGCTCTGGGGTGTAGACCTCATAGTCGCAGCTCACCTCTGTGTACGTCGTGCTGAGGGGAGGTACATACCCCTTCTGCTCTGGGGGGAGGGGAGAGGCAAGGGGCGGTGTTTCGTCTGCCGCCGTGCTGTCCTCCTTTGCGTTTCGTTTGTTCCTAGTCTCCGAGTAGCGAGTTGGATTGCGTTGCGTGCCCGGAAGTGTAAGGTGGCGGGAGTCGGGGGGCAAAAAAGACCTTGTGTCCGATGTGACGTTGCCAGTGTATCTCCGTCTCGTGGACAGATTTCTGTTCAGGAAAGCCTCCTGGGCCGCACTGCCTGGGGCCGATAAGCAGATGGCGCACCCTGCTGGCCTATACACGTGTACCGAGAAGCAGCTGGAGTGTCTCAGGCAGGTGGTATGGAGGTCGTTTTTAGGCAGAGGAGAGACACATTGGGAGCAGGTGGACCGATAAGCCGATAGGTCTTGCTGTCGGATGGCACGACGTGGGGCGCGTTTCCGGCATATTCTTATATCAGCGTGAGAGAAGTCAAGTCGGAGGCAAAGACTTATACAAGAGTATGGGTATAACTCAATATTTTGCAGAAAGTGTTATATCCGACCAAAATTAATGTGATTATTTCGACAAAATTTATGTGTCTACAAATTTAGGTGTAGACAAATTTGGTGTGTTGACCAATTTAGTGTGTTGAAAATTATGTGTTTACAAAATTCTGTTTCAACAAATTTCTGTTCCGACAAATTTCTGTCTGAACTAATTTATTTTTGACATTTCTGTTCTTGACAAATTTATGTCTCGACACATTTCTGTCTCAACAACTTTCTGTTTTGACAACTCTCTGTTTCGACAAATTTATGTCTTGACAAATTTCCGTTTAGAAAAATTTCTGTTCTGACAAATTTCTGTTCTGACAAATCTCTGTTCTGACAAATTGTTAAGATTTTCAGTTCACGGTTGCGATAATCGGGTAAATTAGGGTTGAATGAAGACACATTGGTTTTATATTTGTCTTTTTGTAGTAGTTGACAAGGCAAAGGTTATTCTAACAATAGAATACTGAGTATAAACACAAGTGATTAACAGCCAAAGATATGTAACACGCGTAAGACGAGCGTGTGGTGGAGAGTGTGTGTGCCTATAGCGAGGGAGTGTGTAGAGTCTACCACCGATGCCTAGCTGCCGCTGCCGCGAGAGTCTGGGGTGTGAGTCTGAGTGCCCGGAGAGTGACTCCGCTGCCACCGTGCGCTAAAAAGGGTGGGCCCCTGATCATGAAATTGAAGAAGCTCCTCCAATCGGGAGAAAGGATTGTACCTTTGGA
>SDVV010000101.1:0-41098 GCA_016164225.1 Gammarus roeselii | reverse complement strand
AGTGGGGTGTGAACAGTAGTGTAAACGTGTCTAATGTCATGCATTTGCAGGCACTAAGTGGAGTGTGAACAATAGTGTAAACTTGTCTAATGTTTTGCATTTGCAGTCACTAAGTAGAGTCAATAAGTTGAGTGTGAACAGTAGTAAACACGTGTCTAACGTCTTGCATTTGCAGCCACTAAGTGGAGTGTCAACAGTAGTGTAAATGTGTCTAATATCATGCATTAGCAGCCACAAAGTGGAATGTAAACAGTAGTGTAAGCGTGTCTAATGTCATGCATTTCCAGTCACAAAGTGGAGTGTGAACAAAAGTGTAAACGTGTCTAATGTCTTGCATTTGCAGCCTCTAAGTGGAGTGTGAACAATAGTGTAAACGTGTCTAATGTCCTGCATTTGCAGCTTATAAGTGGAGTGTAAACATTAGTGTTAACGTGGCTAATGTTTTGCCTATGCAAACACAACATGGAGAGTGAACAGTAGTGAAAACGTGTCTAATGTCTTGCATTTGTCGCCACTAGGTGGAGTGTTAACATTTGTGTAAACGTGTCTATTGTCTGCATTTGCAGCCACTAAGTGGAGTGTGATCTGTAGTGTAATCGTGTCTAATGTCTTGCATTTGCACCCACTAAATGAAGTGTGAACAGTAGTGTAAACGTGTCTAATGTCATGCATTTGCAGGCACTAAGTGGAGTGTAAACAGCAGTGTAAACGTGTCTAATGTCGTACATTTGCAGCCACTAAGTGGAGTGCAAACAGTAGTGTAAACGTGTCTAATGTCTTGCATTTGCAGTCACCAAGAGGAGTGTGAACAGTAGTGTTAACGTGTCAAATGTCCTGCATTTGTAGCCACTTAGTGGAGTGTGAACAGTAGTGTACACGTGTCTGATGTCTTGCATTTGCAGTCACTAAGTGGAGTGTGAACAGTAGTGTAAACGTGTCTAATGTCTTGCATTTGCAGTCACTAAGTGGAGTGGTGACAGTAGTGTAAACGTGTATAATGTCATTTATTTGCAGCCACTACGTGGATTGTGAACATTGGTGTAAACGTGTCTAATGTCCTGCATCTACAGCTACTAAGTGGAGTGTGAACAGTTGAGTAAACGTGTCTAATATCTTGCATTTACAGCCACTAAGTGGACTGGGCACAGTAATGTTAACGTGTCTAATAACTTGCATTTGCTGATTATAAGTGAAGTGTGAACAACAGTGTAAAAGTGTAAAATGTTTGCATTTACAGTCACTAAGTGGAGTGTGTACAGTAGTGTAAACGTGTCAATGTCTTGCATTTGCAGCCACTAAGTGGAGTTTGAACAGGAGTGTAAACTTGTCTGATGCCATACATTTGCAGTCACTGAGTGGAGTGTTAACTGTAGTGTAAACGTGTCTAATGTCTTGCATTTGCGGCCACTAAGTGGAGTGTGAACAGTAGTGTAAACGTGTCTACTGAATTACATTTGCAACATCTAAGTGGAGTGTGAACCATAGTGCAAACGTGTTTAATGACTTGCATTTGCTGCGACCAAGCGGAGTCTAAACAGTAGTGAAAATGTGTTAAATGTCCTGCATTTGCAGATACTGGATGGAGTGTAAACCTTAGTGAAAACGTGTTTAATGTCTTGCCTTTGCAGCCACAACATGGAGTTGAACAGAAGTGTAAACGTGTCAAATTTCTTGCATTTGCCGCCACTTAGTGGAGTGTGATAAGTAGTGTAAACGTGTCTAATGTGTTGCATTTGCAGTCAGTAAGTGTAGTGTAAACAGTAGTTTAAATGTGTCTAATTTCTTGCATTTGCAGTCAGTAAGTGTAGTGTAAACAGTAGTTTAAATGTGTCTAATTTCTTGCATTTGCAGTCACTGAGTGGAGTGTGAACAGCTGTGTAAACGTGTCTATTGTCTTGCATTTACAGCCACTAAGTGAAGTGTGATCAGTAGTGTAAACGTGTCTAATGTTATGGCTTTGCAGCCAATGAGTGATGTGTAAACAGTAGTGTAAACGTGTCTGATATCATGCATTTGCAGGCGCTAAGTGGAGTGTAAACAGTAGTGTAAACGTGTCTAATGTCATGCATTTGCAGACACTAAGTGGAGTATAAACCGTAGTGTAAACGTGTCTAATGTGTTGCCTTTGCAGTCACTAAGTGGAGTGCGAGCAGTTGTGTAAACCTGTCCAATGTTAGGCATTTGCAGCTACTAAATGGAGTATGAACAATAGTGTGAATTGTGTCTAATGTCTTGCCTCTGCCGCCACTAAGTGGAGTGTGAACAGTAGTGTAAACGTGTCTAATATCTTGCATTTGCAGCTATTAAGCGGAGTGTAAACAGTAGTGTAAACGTGTCAAATGTCTTGCATTTGCAGTCACTAAGAGGAGTGTAAATAAAAGTGTAAACGTGTCAAATGTCTTGCATTTGCAGCCCCTGAGTGGAGTGTGATCAGTAGTGTAAACGTGTCCAATATCTTGTTTTGCAGTCACTAAGTAGAGTGTAAATAGTAGTGTAAACGTGTCAAATGTCTTGCATTTGCAGTCACTAAGTGAAGTGTGAACAGAAGTGTAAACATGTCTAATGTCATGCATTTGCAGTCACTAAGTGGAGTGTAAACTGTAGTGTCAATGTGTCTAATGTCATGCATTTGCAGCCAATAAGTGGAGTGTGAACAGTTTTGTAATTATGTGTTATATCTTGCATTTGCAGTCACTAAGGTGAGTGTGAACAATAGTGTAAACGTGTATAATGTCTTGCATTTGCAGTCACTAAGTTGAGTGTGTACAGTAGTGTAAAAGTGTCTAATGTCTTGCATTTGCAGTCACTAAGTGAAGTGCGAACAGTAGTGTAAGCGTGTTTAATGTTTTGCTTTTGCAGTCACTAAGTGGACTGTGAACAGTAGTGTAAACGTGTCTAATGTCTTGCATTTGCAGTCACTAAGTTCAGTGCGAAGAGTAGTGTAAACGTGTTTAATGTCTTGTATTAGCAGGCGCTGAGTGAAGTGTAAACAGTAGTGTAAACGCTTCAAATGTCATGCATTTGCAGGCACAAAGTGGAGTTTAAACAGTAGTGTAAACGTGTCAGATGTCTTGCATTTAAAGACACTAAGTGGACTTTGAGCAGTAGTGTAAGCGTGTCTAATGTATTGCATTTGCAGAAACTAAGTGGGGTGTGAACAGTAGTGTAAACGTGTCTAATGATATGCATTTGCAGGCACTAAGTTGAGTGTGAACAATAGTGTAAACTTGTCTAATGTCTTGCATTTGCAGTCACTGAGTAGAGTCAATAAGTTGAGTGTGAACAGTAGTAAACACGTGTCTAACGTCTTGCATTTGCAGCCACAAAGTGGAGTGTCAACAGTAGTGTAAATGTGTCCAATATCATGCATTAGCAGCCACTAAGTGGAGTGTAAACTGTAGTGTAAGCGTGTCTAATGTCATGCATTTCCAGTCACAAAGTGGAGTGTGAACAAAAGTGTAAACGTGTCTAATGTCTTGCATTTGCAGCCACTAAGTGGAGTGTGAACTGTAGTGTAAACGTGTCTAATGTCCTGCATTTGCACCTTATAAGTGGAGTGTAAACATTAGTGTTAACGTGGCTAATGTTTTGCCTATGCAAACACAACATGGAGAGTGAACAGTAGTGAAAACGCGTCTAATGTCTTGCATTTGTCGCCACTAGGTGGAGTGTTAACAGTTGTGTAAACGTGTCTATTGTCTGCATTTGCAGCCACTAAGTGGAGTGTGATCTGTAGTGTAAACGTGTCTAATGTCTTGTATTTGCACCCACTAAATGAAGTGTGAACAGTAGTGTAAACATGTCTAATGTCATGCATTTGCAGGCACTAAGTGGAGTGTTAACAGCAGTGTAAACGTGTCTAATGTCGTACATTTGCAGCCACTAAGTGGAGTGCAAACAGTAGTGTAAACGTGTCTAATGTCTTGCATTTGCAGTCACCAAGTGGAGTGTGAACAGTAGTGTTAACGTGTCAAATGTCCTGCATTTGTAGTCACTAAGCGGAGTGTGAACAGTAGTGTACACGTGTCTGATGTCTTGCATTTGCAGTCACTAAGTGGAGTGTAAACAGTAGTGTAAACGTGTCTAATATATTGCATTTGCAGTCACTAAGTGGAGTGGTGACAGTAGTGTAAACGTGTATAATGTCATTTATTTGCAGCCACTACGTGGATTGTGAACATTGGTGTAAACGTGTCCAATGTCCTGCATTTACAGCTACTAAGTGGAGTGTGAACAGTTGTGTAAACGTGTCTAATATCTTGCATTTACAGCCACTAAGTGGACTGGGCACAGTAATGTTAACGTGTCTAATGGCTAGCATTTGCTGATTATAAGTGAAGTGTGAACAACAGTGTAAACGTGTAAAATGTTTGCATTTACAGTCACTAAGTGGAGTGTGTACAGTAGTGTAAACGTGTCAATGTCTTGCATTTGCAGCCACTAAGTGGAGTTTGAACAGGAGTGTAAACTTGTCTGATGTCATACATTTGCAGTCACTAAGGGGAGTGTTAACAGTAGTGTAAACGTGTCTAATGTATTACATTTGCGGCCACTAAGTGGAGTGTGAACAGTAGTGTAAACGTGTCTAATGTCTTACATTTGCAACAACTAAGTGGAGTGTGAACCATATTGCAAACGTGTTTAATGACTTGCAGTTGCTGCGACTAAGTGGAGAATAAACAGTAGTGAAAATGTGTTAAATGTCCTGCATTTGCAGCTACTGAATGGAGTGTAAACCTTAGTGAAAACGTGTTTAATGTCTTGCCTTTGCAGCCACAACATGGAGTTGAACAGAAGTGTAAACGTGTCTAATTTCTTGCATTTGCCGCCACTTAGTGGAGTGTGATAAGTAGTGTAAACGTGACTAATGTGTTGCATTTGCAGTCAGTAAGTGTAGTGTAAACAGTAGTTTAAATGTGTCTAATTTCTTGCATTTGCAGTCACTAAGTGGAGTGTGAACAGCTGTGTAAACGTGTCTATTGTCTTGCATTTACAGCCACTAAGTGAAGTGTGATCAGTAGTGTAAACTTGTCTAATGTTATGGCTTTGCAGCCAATGAGTGATGTGTAAACAGTAGTGTAAACGTGTCTGATATCATGCATTTGCAGGCGCTAAGTGGAGTCTAAACAGTAGTGTAAACGTGTCTAATGTCATGCATTTGCAGACACTAAGTGGAGTATAAACCGTAGTGTAGACGTGTCTAATGTGTTGCCTTTGCAGTCACTAAGTGGAGTGTGAGCAGTTGTGTAAACCTGTCCAATGTTAGGCATTTGCAGCTACTAAATGGAGTATGAACAATAGTGTGAATTGTGTCTAATGTCTTGCCTCTGCAGCCACTAAGTGGAGTGTGAACAGTAGTGTAAACGTGTCTAATATCTTGCATTTGCAGCTACTAAGCGGAGTGTAAACAGTAGTGTAAACATGTCTAATGTCTTGCATTTGCAGTCACTAAGAGGAGTGTAAATAGAAGTGTAAACGTGTCAAATGTTTTGCATTTGCAGCCACTGAGTGGAGTGTGATCAGTAGTGTAAACGTGTCCAATGTCTTGTTTTGCAGTCACTAAATAGAGTGTAAATAGTAGTGTAAACGTGTCAAATGTCTTGCATTTGCAGTTACTAAGTGAAGTGTAAACAGAAGTGTAAATATGTCTAATGTCATGCATTTGTAGTCACTAAGTGGAGTGTAAACTGTAGTGTCAATGTGTCTAATGTCATGCATTTGCAGCCAATAAGTGGAGTGTGAACAGTTTTGTAAACATGTGTAATATCTTGTATTTGCAGTCACTAAAGTGAGTGTGAACAATAGTGTAAACGTGTATAATGTCTTGCATTTGCAGTCACTAAGTTGAGTGTGTACAGTAGTGTAAAAGTGTCTACTGTCTTGCATTTGCAGTCACTAAGTGAAGTGCGAACAGTAGTGTAAACGTGTTTAATGTCATGCTGTTGCAGTCACTAAGTGGACTGTGAACAGTAGTGTAAACGTGTCTAATGTCTCGCATTTGCAGTCACTAAGTTGAGTGCGAACAGTAGTGTAAACGTGTTTAATGTCTTGTATTTGCAGTCGCTGAGTGGAGTGTAAACAGTAGTGTAAACGCTTCAAATGTCATGCATTTGCAGGCACAAAGTGGAGTTTAAACAGTAGTGTAAACGTGTCTAATGTCTTGCATTTAAAGACACTAAGTGGAGTGTGAACAGTAGTGTAAACGTGTCTAAAGTCATGCATTTGCAGCCACTAAGATGAGTGTGAACAGAAGAGTAAATTTGTCTGATATCTTGCATTTGCAGTCACTAAGTAGAGTCAATAAGTTGAGTGTGAACAGTAGTAAACACGTGTCTAACGTCTTGCATTTGCAGCCACTAAGTGGAGTGTCAACAGTAGTGTAAATGTGTCTAATATCATGCATTAGCAGCCACTAAGGTGAGTGTAAACAGTAGTGTAAGCGTGTCTAATGTCATGCATTTCCAGTCACAAAGTGGAGTGTGAACAAAAGTGTAAACGTGTCTAATGTCTTGCATTTGCAGTCACTAAGTGAAGTGTGAACAATAGTGTAAACGTGTCTAATGTCCTGCACTTGCAGCTCATAAGTGGAGTGTAAACATTAGCGTTAACGTGACTAATGTTTTGCCTATGCAGATACAACATGGAGAGTGAAAAGTAGTGTAAACGTGTCTAATGTCTTGCATTTGTCGCCACTAGGTGGAGTGTTAACAGTTGTGTAAACGTGTCTATTGTCTGCATTTGCAGCCACTAAGTGGAGTGTGATCTGTAGTGTAAACGTGTCTAATGTCTTGCATTTGCAGCCACTAAGTGAAGTGTGAACAGTAGTGTAAACGTGTCTAATGTCATGCATTTGCAGGCACTAAGTGGAGTGTAAGCAGCAGCGTAAACGTGTCTAATGTCGTACATTTGCAGCCACTAAGTGGAGTGCAAACAGTCGTGTAAACGTGTCTAATGTCTTGCATTTGCAGTCATCAAGTGGAGTGTGAACAGTTGTGTTAACGTGTCAAATGTCCTGCATTTGCAGCCACTAGCTGGGGTGTGAACAGTAGTGTACACGTGTCTGATGTCTTGCATTTGCAGTCACTGAGTGAAGTGTGAACAGTAGTGTAAACGTGTCTTATGTCTTGCATTTGCAGTCACTGAGTGGAGTGGTGACAGTAGTGTAAACATGTCTAATGTCTTGTATTTGCAGCCACTACGTGGAGTGTGAACATTAGTGTAAACGTGTCTAATGTCTTGCATTTACTGCTACTAAGTGAAGTTTGAACAGTTGTGTAAACGTGTCTAATATCTTGCATTTACAGACACAAAGTGGACTGTGCACAGTAGTGTTAACGTGTCTAAAAGCTTGCATTTGCTGATAATAAGTGGAGTGTGAACAACAGTGTAAACGTGTAAAATGTTTTGCATATGCAGTCACTAAGTGGAGTGTGTACAGTAGTGTAAACGTGTCAATGTCTTGCATTTGCAGGCACTAAGTGGAGTTTGAACAGGAGTGTAAACTTGTCTAATGTCTTGCATTTGCGGCCATTAAGTGGAGTGGGGACAGTAGCGTGAACGTGTGAAATGTCTTGCATTTGCAGTCGCTAATTGGAGTATAAACAGTAGTGTAAACGTGTCTAATGTCTTGCATTTGCAGCCACTAAGTGGAGTGCAAACAGTAGTGTAAACGTGTCTAATGTATTGCATTTGCGGCCACTACGTGGAGTGTGAACAGTAGTGTAAACGTGTCTAATGTCTTGCATTTATAGGCACTAAGTGGAGTATGAACAGTAGTGTAAACGTTACTAATGTCTTACATTTGCATCCACTAAGTGGAGTGTAAACAGTAGTGTAAACGTGTCTAATGTCTTACATTTGCGACCATTAAGTGGAATGGGGACAGTAGTGTAAACGTGTGAAATGTCTTGCATATGCAGTCACTAATTGGAGTGTAAACAGTAGTGAAACGTGTCTAATGTCTTGCATTTGCAGCGACTAAGTGGAGTGTGAACAACAGTGTATACGTGTAAAATGTCTTGCATTTGAAGTTACTAATTGGACCGTGAACAGTAGTGTAAAAGTGTCTTATATCTTGTATTTGCAGTCACCAAGTGGAGTGTGAACAGTTGTGTAAACGTGTCAATGTCATGCATTTGCAGCGACCAAGTGGAGTGTGAACAGTAGTGTAAATGTGTCTAATGTCTTGCATTTGCCACCACTAGGTGGAGTGTTAACAGTTGTGTAAACGTGTCTATTGTCTGCATTTGCAGCCACTAAGTGGAGTGTGATCTGTAGTGTAAACGTGGTTAATGTCTTGCATTTGCAGCCATTAAGTGGAGTGGGGACAGTAGTGTGAACGTGTGAAATGTCTTGCATTTGCAGTCACTAATTGGAGTGTAAACAGTAGTGTAAATGTGTCTAATGTTTTGCTTTGCGGCCACCAAGTGGAGTGTGAACAGTAGTGTAATCGTGTCTAATGTCTTGCATTTGCAGGCACTAAGTGGAGTGTGAACAGTAGTGTAAACGTGTCTAATGTCTTGCAATTGCAGGTACTAGGCGGAGTGTAAACAGTAGAGTAAACGTATCTAATGTCTTGCATTTGCAGTCACTAAGTGGAGTTTAAAAAGTAGTGTAAACGTGTCAAATTTCTTGCATTTGAAGCCCCTTAGTGGATTGTGAACAGTAGTGTAAACGTGTTTAATGTCATGCATTTGCAGTCACTAAGTGGAGTGTAAACAGTAGTGTAAACGTGTTAAATGTCATGCATTTACAGCCACTAAATGTAGTGTGAACAGTAGTGTGCGCGCGTCTAATGTCATGCATTTGCAGTCACAAAGTGGAGTGTGAACAAAAGTGTAAACGTGTCTAATGTCTTGCATTTGCAGCCACTAAGTGGAGTGTCAAGAGTTGTGTAAACGTGTCCAATGTCCTGCATTTGCAGCTGCTAAGTGGAGTGTAAACATCAGTGTTAACGTGTCTGATGTTTTGCCTATGCAGTCACAACATGGAGTGTGAACAGTAGTGTATACGTGTCTAATGTCTCGTGTTTGCCGCCACTAGGTGGAGTGTTAACAGTTGTGTAAACGTGTCTATTGTCTGCATTTGCAGTAACTAAGTGGAGTGTGATCTGTAGTGAAACGTGTCTAATGTCTTGCATTTGCAGCCACTATATGAGGTGTAAACAGTAGTGTAAACATGACTAATGTCATGCATTTGCAGGCACTAAGTGGAGTGTGAACAGCGGTGTAAACGTGTATAATGTCTTACATTTGCATCCACTAAGTGGAGTACAAACAGTAGTGTAAACGTGTTTAATGTCTTGCATTTGCAGTCACCAAGTGGAGTGTGAACAGTAGTGTTAACGTAACAAATATTCTGCATTTGCAGCCACTAAGTGGAGTGTGAACAGTAGTGTACACGTGTCCGATGTCTTGCATTTGCAGTCACTAAGTGGAGTGTGAACAATAGTGTAAACGTGTCTAATGTCTTGCATTTGCAGTCACTAAGTAGAGTGGTGACAGTAGTGTAAACGTGTCTAATGCCATGTATTTGCAGCCTGCAAATTCAGAACATCAGACACGCTCACACTACTGTTCACACTTTACTTAGTGACTGCAAATGCAAGACATCAGGCACATTTACACTACTGTTTACAATCCACTTAGTGACTGCAAATGCAAGACATTTGACACGTTTACACTACTGTTCACACTCCACTTAGTAGCCGCAAATGCAAGACATTAGTCACGTTTACACTACTGTTCACACTCCACTTAGTGACTGCAAATGTAAGATTTTAGACACGTTTACACTCCTATTCACACTCCACTCAGTGGCTGAAAATACAAGACATTGACGCGTTTACACTAATGTTCACACTCCACTCAGTGACTGCAAATGCAAGAAATTAGACACATTTAAACTACTGTTTACACTACACTTAATGACTGCAAATGCAAGATATTAGACACGTTTACACTACTGTTTACACTCCACTTAGTGCCTGCAAATGCAAGACATTAGACACGTTTACACTACTGTTCACACTCCATGTTGTTGCTGCAAAGGCAAGACATTAGACACGTTTTAACTAATGTTTACTTTCCACTTAGTTGCTGCAAATGCAGGACATTAGACATGTTCACACTACTGTTCACACCACACTCGATGACTGCAAATACAAGATATAAGACACGTTTACACTACTGTTCACACTTCACTCAGGGACTACAAATGCAACCCATTAAACACGTTTACACTACTTTTCACACTACTGTTTACACTCCACTTAGTAAGTGCAAATGCAAAACATTAGACACGTTTACACAACTGTGTACACTCCACTTAGTATATGCAAACGCAAGACATTAGACACGTTCACACTACTGTTCACACTCCACTTAGTAGCTGCAAATGCAAGACATTAGACACGCGTTTACACTACTGTTCACACTCCACTTATTGCCTGCAAATTCATGACATCAGACATGCTTACACTACTGTTAACACTCCCCTCAGTGGCTGCAAATGCAGGACTTTTAACACGTTTACACTACTGATCACACTCCACTCAGTGGCTGTAAATACAAGACAATAGAATTGTTTACACTACTGTTTACACTCCACTTAGTGACTGCAAATGTAAGACATTAGACACCTTTACACTTCTTTTCGATTTCCACACAGTGGCTGCAAATGCATGACATTAGACACGTTTACACTACTGTTGACACTCCACTTAGTGTTTGCAAATGCATTACGTTAGACACGTTCATACCACTGTTCGACCTCCACTTCGTAACTCTACTTAGTGACTGCAAATGCAAGATATTACACATGTTTACACCACTATTCACACTCAACTTAGTGACTGCAATTACAACACAATATACTCGTTTACACTATTGTTCACACTCCACTTAGTGACTGCAAATGCATCACATTAGACAAGTTTACACAACTGTTTACACTCCACTTATTGGCTGCAAATGCATGACATAAGACACGTTTACACTTCTTTTCCAACTCCACATAGTGTCTAAAAATGCAAGACATTTGAAACGTTAACACTATTTACACTTCACATAGTGACTGCAAATGCATGACATCAGACACGTTTACACTACTGTTCACACTCCACTCAGGGACTACAAATTCAGGACGTATAACACGTTTACACTACTGATCACACTCCACTCAGTGGCTGCAAATACAAGACATTAGACACGTTAACACTACTGTTGACACTCAACTTATTAGCTGCAAATTTAAGACATTAGACACGTTTACACTATTGTTTGAAATTCACTTAGTGCCTGCAAATGAATGGCATCAGACACATTTGCACTACTGTTCATACTTCACTTAGTGACTGCAAATGCAAGACATTAGACAAGTTTTTAATACTGATCACACTCCACTTAGTTGAATCAAATGCAAGACAATAGACACGTTTACATCACTGTTCACACTCAACTTAGTGACTGCAAATGCAAGACATCAGACACGTTTTCACTACAGATCACACTCCACTCAGTGGCTTAAAATTCAGGACATTTAACTCGTTTACACAACTGTTCACACTCCACCTAGTGACTGCAAATGCAAGACATTAGACACCTTTACACTACTGTTCACACTCCACGTAGTACCTGCAAAGGCAAGACATTAGACACGTTTACACTAATGTTTACACTCCACTAAGTAGCTGCAAATGCAAGACATCAGACCTGTTTACACTCCTGTTCACACTCCACTTAGTGACTGCAAATGCAAGATATTAGACACGTTTGCACTACTGTTCACACTCCACGAAGTGACTTCAAATACATAACTTTAGACACGTTTACACTACTGCTTACACCCCACTTAGTGGCTGCAAATACATGACACTAGACACGTTTACACTACTATTGTCACTCCACTTAGTGTCTGCAATTGCAAGACGTTAGACACGTTTATACTACTATTCACACTCCACTTCGCGACTCTACTTAGTGACTGCAAACGCATGACATTAGACAAGTTTACACAACTGTTTACACTCCGTTTATTGTCTGCAAATGCATGACATTAGACACGTTCACACTACTGTTTACACTCTACTTAGTGATTGCAAGTACATGACATTAGACACATTTACACTTCAGTTCACGCTCCACCTAGTGGCTGCAATTGCAAGAGATTTGACAAGTTTACACTACTAATAACACTCCACTTAATGACTGCAAATGCAAGACATTAGAGACGTTCACACTACTGTTCACACTCCATTTAGTGACTGCAAATGCAAGACATTAGACACGTTTACACTAATGTTCACACTACACTTAATGTCTGCAAATGCATGCCATTTAACACGTTTTCACTACTGTTTACACTCCACTTAGTGACCGCAAATGCAAGACATTAGACACGTTTGCACTAGTGCTTACGCGCCACTTAGAGACTGCAAATGCAAGACAATAAACCCGTTTACACTAATGTTTCCACTCCACGTAGTCGCTGCGAATGCAAGACATTAGACACGGTTACACTACTGTTACCAATCCACTTAGTGACTCTAAATTCGAGACAATAGACACGTTTACTCTACTGTTCACATTCCACTTAGTAACTGCAAATGCAAGACATCACACACGTTTACACTACTGTTCACACTCCACTCAGTGGCTGCAAATTCAGGACATTTAACACGTTTACACTACTGATCACACTCCACTCAGTGGCTGCAAATACAAGACATTAGACACGTTTACACTTCTGTTTACCCTCCACTTAGTAGCTGCAAATGTAGGACATTAGACACGTTTACACAACTGTTTGAAATCCACTTAGTGCCTGCAAATGAATGACATCAGACACGTTTACAATACTGTTCATACTTCATTTAGTGACTGCAATTGCAAGACATTAGATACGTTTTTACTATTGATCACACTCCACTTAGTTGCATCAAATGCAAGACAATAGACACGCTTACACAACTGTTCACACTCCACCTAAAGGCTGCAAATGCAAGACATTAGACACCTTCACACTACTGTTTACACTCCACGTAGTGCCTGCAAAGGCAAGACATTAGACACTTTTACACTAATGTTTACACTCCACTAAGTAGCTGCAAATGCAGGACATCAGACATGTTTTAATTCCTGTTCACACTCCATTTAGTGGCTGCAAATGCAAGATATTAGACACATTTGCACTACTGTTCACACTCCACTTAGTGACTTCAAATACATAACTTTAGACACGTGTACACTACTGTTTACACCCCACATAGTTGCTGCAATTGCATGACATTAGACGCGTTTACACTACTGTTGACACTCCACTTAGTGTCTGCGAATGCATGACGTTAGACACGTTTAAACTAATGTTTACGCTCCACTTAGCAGCTGCAAATGCAGGACATTAGACACGTTAACACTCCTGTTCACACTGCACTTAGTGGCTTCAAATTCAAGACATTGGACACGCTTGCACTACTGTTCACACTCCATTTAGTGACTGCAAATGCATGACATAAGACATGTTTGCACTACTGTTCACACTATACTGAGTGACTGCAAATGCATGACATTAGACAAGTTTACACACTTGTTTACACTCCACTTATTGGCTGCAAATGCGTAACATTAGACACGTTCACACTACTGTTTACACTTCACTTAGTGGCTGCAAATGCATGATATTAGACACGTTTACACTTCTGTTCACACTCTATTTAGTGGCTGCAAATGCAAGACATTTGACACTTTACACTACCATTTACACTCCGCATAGGGACTGCAAATGCAAGACATTAGACACGTTTACACTATTGTTCACATTCCACTTGGTAGCTGCAAGTGCAGAACAATAGACACGTTAACACTATTGTTCACGCAACACTTAGTAACGGCAAATGCATGACATTTAACTCGTTTTCACTTCTGTTTACACTCCACTTAGTGACTGCGAATGCAAGATATTAAACTCGTTTACACTACTAGTCACAATCCTGTCAGTGACTGCAAATGCAGGACATTAAACACGTTTACACTCCACTTAGTGTCCAAAAATGAAGTAAATTAGACACGTTTACACTTCTGTTTACAGTTTACTTAGTGGTTGCAAATGCGAGACATTAGACACGTTTACACTACTGTTTACACTCCACTTAGTGCCTGGAAATGCATGACATAACACATGTTTACATTACTGTTCACATTCCACTTAGTAGCTGCAAATGCATGACCTTAGACACATTTACACTACTGGTTACACTCCACTTAGTGTCTGCAAATCCATGACATTAGACACGTTTACACTACTGTTCACACTCCACTCAGTAGCTGCAAATGCACGACATTATAAACTTTAACACTACAGTGCACAGTCTACTTGATGGCTGCAAATGCAAAATGTTAGACATGTTTACACAACTGTTCACACTCCACTTAGTGGCTGTAAATGCAAGACATTAGACACGTTCACACTACTGTTCACACTCCACTTAGTGATTGCAAATGCATGACATTAGAAACGTTTACACTTCAGTTCACACTCCACTCAGTGGCTGCAATTGCAGACATTCGACAGGTTTACACTATTATTTACACCCCACTTAGTGACTGCAAATACAAGACATTAGACACGTTTACACTACTGTTCACACTCCATTTAGTGACTGCAAATGTGAAACATTTGACACGCTTACACTACTGTTCACACTACACTTAGTGTCTGCAAATGCATGACATTTAACACGTTTACACCACTGTTTACACTCCACTTAGTGGCTGCGAATACAAGACATTAGACACGTTTACACTACTGTTTACGCTCCACTTAGAGACTGCAAATGCAAGACATTAAACACGTTTACACTACTGTTAACACTCCACTTAGGGGCTACAAATGCATGACATTAAACACGTTTATACAACTGATCACACTAAATTTAGTTGCTTCAAATGCTAGACAATAGACACGTCTACACTACTGATCACACTCCACTTAGCAGCTGCAAATGCAAGATATTAGACACGTTTACACAGCTGTTCACACTCCACTCAGTAACTGTAAATGCATGACATTAGACGCGTTTGCACTAATGTTTACACTTCACGTAGTGTCTGCAAATGCAAGAAATTAGACACGGTTACACTACTGTCACCACTCAACTTAGTGACTGGAAATGCACGACAATAGACACGTTTACACTACCGTTCACACTCCTCTTAGTGACTGCAAATACATGACATCAGACACGTTTACAATACTGTTCACACTACACTCAGTAGCTACAAATGCAAGACATTAGACACGTTTCCACTAATGTTCACACTCCACGTAGTCGCTGCAAATGCAAGACATTAGACACGGTTACACTACTGTCGCCACTCCACTTAGTGACTCTAAATTCAAGACAATAGACACGTTTACACTACTGTTCACACTCCACTTAGTGACTGCAAATGCAAGACATCAGACACGTTTACTCTACTTTTCACACTCCACTCAGTGGCTGCAAATTCAGGACATTTAACACGTTTAGACTACTCATCACACTCCAATCAGTGGCTGCAAATGCAAGACATTAGACACGCTTACACTCCTGTTCACACTCTACTTAGTGGCTGCAAATGCAAGATATTAGACACGTTTGCACTACTGTTCACACTCCACTTAGTGACTTCAAATACATAACTTTAAACGCGTTCACACTACTGTTCACACTCCACTTAGGGGCTGCAAATGCATGACATTAGACACGTTTACACTACTGATCACACTTCATTTAGTATTTCAAATGCAAGACATTAGACACGTTTACACTACTGTTTACACTCCACTTAGTGCCTGCAAATGCATGACATTAGACAAGTTCACACTACTGTTTATACCTCACTTAGTGACTGCAAAATCAAGACATTAGACACGTTAACACTCCTGTTCACACTCCACTTAGTGGCTTCAAATTCATGACATTGGACACGTTTGCACTACTGTTCACACTCCATTTAGTGACTGCAAATGCATGATATTAGACACGTTTGCACTACTGTTCACACTATACTGAGTGACTGCAAATGCATGACATTAGACACGTTTACACTACTGTTCACACTCCACGTAGTGACTTCAAAGGCAAGTTATTATAAACGTTTATACTGATGTTTACACTCCACTTAGTAGCTGCAAATGCAAGTCATTAGACACGTTTACACTCTTGTTCACACTCCACTTAGTGACTGCAAATGCAAGACATGAGACACGTTTGCACTACTGTTCACACTCCACTTAGTGACTGCAAGTGCATGACATTAGACACGTTTACACTAATTTTCACACACAACGTAGTGGCTGCAAATGCAAGACATTAGACACGGTTACACTACTGTTACCACTCCACTTACTGACTGTAAATTCAAAACAATAGACACGTTTACACTACTAATCACACTCCACTCAGTGGCCGCAAATACAAGACATTGGACACGTTTACACTACTGTTAAACTCCACTTAGTGACTGCAAATGTAAGACATTAGACACGTTTACACTACTGTTTGAACTCCACTTGGTGCCTGCAAATGAATGACATTAGACACGGTTTCACTACTTTTCATAATTCACTTAGTGACTGCAAATGCAAGACATCAGACACGTTTTTACTACAGATCACACTCCACTTACTGGCTGCAAATGCAAGACAATAGACACGTTTACACAACTGTTCACACCCCACCTAGTGGCTGCAAATGCAAATTATTAGACACGTTTACACTACTGTTCACACTCCACGTAGTGGCTGCAGTGGCAAGACATTAGACACGCTTACACCAATGTTTAAACTTCAATTAGTAGCTGCAAATGCAGGACATCAGACATGTTTACACTCTTGTTCACACTCCAGACAGTAGCTGCAAATGCGAGACAATAGACACGTTTGCACTACTGTTCACAATCCACTTAGTGGCTGCAAATGCATGACATTAGACATGTTTACACAACTGTTGACTTTCCACTTGGTGTCTGCAAATGCATGACGTTAGTCACGGTCATACTACTGTTCACACTCCATTTCGTGACTGCAATTGCATCACATTAGACAAGTTTACACAACTGTTTACACTCCACTTATTGGCTGTCAATGCAAGACATTTGACACGTTTACACTACTATTTACATTTCCCTTAGTGACTGCAAATGCAAGACATTAGACACGTTTACACTACTGTTCACACACCACTTAGTAGCTGCAAATGCAAAACAATAGACACGTTCACACTATTGTTCACGCTACACTAATTGGCTGCAAATGCATGACATTTAACACGTTTACACTACTGCTTACACTCTCTTTAGTGACCGCAAATGCAAGACATCAGACACGTTTACACTTCTTTTCACACTCCACTTTTAGTGGCTGCAAATGCAAGACATTTGACAAGTTTACACTACTATTTACACTCCACTTAGTGACTGCAAATGCATGACATTAGACACGTTTACACTACTGTTTATACTTCATTTAGTGGCTGCAAATGCATGACATTAGACACGTTTACACTACTGTTCACACTCCACGTAGTGGCTGCAAAGGCAGGACACAAGACACGTTTACACTAACATTTACACTCCACTTATTAGCTGCAAATGCAGGACATTAGACACGTTTACACTCCTGTTCACACTTCACTTAGTCTGCAAATGGATGACATTTAACACGTTCACAATACTGGTCACACTCCACGTAGTGGCTGCAAAGGCAGGACACAAGACACGTTTACACTAACATTTACACTCCACTTATTAGCTGCAAATGCAAAACATTAAACACGTTTACACTACTGTTTACACTCAACTTAGGGGCTACAAATGCATGACATTAGACACGTTTACACTACTGTTCACACTCCACTTAGTAGCTGCAAATGCAAGACATCAGACACGTTTATTCTACTGTTCACACTCCACCTAGTGGATGCAAATTCAAGACATTAGTCACGTTTACACTACTATTTACACTCCACTTTGTTACTGCAGATGCAAGACATTTCACAAATTTACACTACAATATACACTCCGCTTAGTAGCTGCAAATGCAAGACATTGGACACGTATACAATATTATTCACACTCCACTTAGTCACTGCAAATGCAGAACATTTGACACGTTTACACTACTGTTTACACTCCACTTAGTAGGTGCAAATGCAAGACAATAGACACATTTTCACTACTGTTTACACTCCACTAAGTGGCTGCAAAAGCAAGACAGTAGACACGTTTACACAACTGTTCACATTTCACTTAGTGGCTGCAAATGCTTGACATTAGACACGTTCACACTACTGTTCACACGCCAGTTAATGGCCGCAAATGCAAGACATTAGAGTCGTTTACACTACTATTCACACTCCACTAAGTGACTGCAAATGTATGACATTAGACACGTTTACACTCCTGTCCACACTCCACTTAGTAGCTGCAAATGCCAGACATTAGACACGTTTACACTCCTGTTCACACTCCATTTAGTGGCTGCAAATGCAAGATATTAGACACGTTTATATTACTGTTCACACTCCACTTAGTGACTGCAAACGCAAGACATTTTATACGTGTACACTGCTGTTCATACTCCACTTATTATCTGCAAATGCAAGACATTAGACACGTTAACACTACTGTTCACAGTCCACTTAGTAGCTGCAAATGCAAGATATTAGACACGTTTACACAACTGTTCACACTCCACTCAGTGGCTGTAAATGCATGACATTAGACGCATTTACACTAATGTTCACACTCCACGTAGCGTCTGCAAATGCAAGACATTAGACACGGTTACATTACTGCTAACACTCCACTTAGTGACTGCAAATGCAAGACAATAGACACGTTTACACTACAGTTCACACTCCACTTAGTGACTGCAAATGTATGACAACAGACACGGTTACACTACTGTTCACACTCCACTCAGTGACTGCAAATGCAGGAAATTTACCACGTTTACACTACTGTTTACCTTCCACTTAGTGGCTGCAAATACAAGACATAAGACACGTTTACACTTCTGTTTACACTCCACTTAGTGGCTGGAAATGTAGGACATCAGACACGCTTACACTACTGTATACACTCCACTTAGTGCCAGCGAATGCATGACATTAGACACGTTTACACTACTGTTTATACCTCACTTAGTGGCTGCAAATGCAAGACATTAGACACGTTTACACTTCTGTTCACAATCCACGTAGTGGCTGCAAATGCAAGACATTAGACACGGTTACACTACTGTTACCACTCCACTTAGTGACCATAAATTCAAGACAATGGACACGTTTACACTACTGTTCCTATTCCACTTAGTGACTGCAAATGCAGGACATCAGACACTTCTACACAACTGTACACACTCAACTCAGTGGCTGCAAATGCAGGACATTTAACACGTTAACGCTACTGAACACACTCCACTCACTAGCTGCAAATACAGGACATTAGACACGTTATCACTACTGTTTACACTCCACTTGGTGACTGCAAATGTAAGACATTTGACACGTTTACACTAATATTAACACGCCACTTAGTAGCTGCAAATGCAGGACATTAGACACGGTTACACTCCTGTTCACACTCCAATTGGTGTCTGCAAATGCAAGAAATTAGACACGTTTGCACTTCTGTTCACACTCCACTCAGTGACTGCAAATGCAAGACATTAGACGCGTTTGCACTACTGTTCACACTCCACTTAGTGACTGCAAATGCATGACATTAGACACGTTTACACCACTGTTTACACTCCACTTAGTGACTTCAAATGCATGACATTAGACACGTTTACATTACTGTTGACACTCCACTTAGCGTCTGCAAATGCAAGACGTTAGACACATTTATACTACTGTTCACACTAAACTTAGTGACTCTACTTAGTGACTGCAAATGCACGACATTAGACATGCGCTACTGTTCACACTCAATTTAGTGACTGCAAATACAAGACATTATACACGTTTACACTATTGTTCACACTCCACTTAGTGACTGCAAATGCATGACATTAGATAAGTTTACACAACTGTTTACACTCCACTTATTAGCTGCAAATGCAAGACATTAGACACGTTCACACTACTGTTTACACTCCACTTAGTGATTGTAAACGCATGACGTTAGACACGTTTACACTTCAGTTCACACGCCACTTAGTGCCTGCAATTGCAAGACATTTGATATGCTTACACTGCTATTTACACACCACTCAGAGACAGCAAATGCAAGACATTCGAAACGTTTACACTACTGTTCACACTCCACTTAGAGACTGCAAATGCGTGACATCAGACAGGTTTACACTACTGTTCACACTACACCTAGAGTCTGCAAATGCATGGTATTTAACACGTTCACAATACTGTTTACACTATACTTAGTGACCGCAAATGCAAGACATTAAACTCGTTTACACTGCTGTTTACACTCAACTTAGGGGCTATAAATGCATGACATTAGACATGTTTACACTACTGATCACACTCCATTTAGTTGCTGCAAATGCAAGACAATTGACACATTTACTTTACTGTTCACACTCCACTTAGTAGCTGCAAATGCAAGACATTAGACACGTTTACTCTACTGTTCACACTCCACCTAGTGGATGCAACTGCAGGACATTTGACACGTTTACACTATTATTTACACACCACTTTGTTACTGCAGATGCAATACATTAGACAAATTCACACTGCAATACACACTCCGCTTAGTAGCTGCAAATGCAAGACATTGGACACGTATACACTACTATTCTCACTTCCACTTAGTGACTGCAAATGCAGAACATATGGCACGTTTACACAACTGTTAACACTCCACTTAGTAGGTGCAAATGCAAGACATTAGACACATTTGCACTACTGTTTACACACCACTTAGTGACTGCAAATGCAAGACAGTAGACACGTTTACACTACTGTTCATATTTCACTTAGTGGCTGCAAATGCATGACATTAGACACGTTCACACTACTGTTCACACTCCACTTAGTGGCCGCAAATGCAAGACTTTAGACACGTTTACACTACTATTCACACTCCACTTAGTGACTGCAAATGTAAGACATTAGACACGTTTACACTCCTGTTCACACTCCACTTAGTGGCTGCAAATGCAATACATTAGACACGTTTAAACAACTGTTCACACTCTACTCAGTGGCTGTAAATGCATGACAATAGACGCATTTACACTAATGTTCACAATCTACGTAGTGTCTGCAAATGCAAGACAATAGACACGGTTACATTACTGCTACCACTCCACTTAGTGACTGCAAATGCAAGACAATAGAAAAGTTTACACTACTGTTCACACTCCACTTAGTGACTGCAAATGTAGGACATCAGACACGCTTACACTACTGTTTACACTCCACTTAGTGCCAGCAAATGCATGACATTAGAAACGTTTACACTACTGTTTATACTTCACTTAGTGGCTGCATATGCAAGACATTAGACATGTTTCTACTTCTGATCACACTCCACTTGGTGACTGCAAATGCAAGACAATAGAAATGTTTACACAACTGTTCACACTTCACCTAGTGGCTACAAATGCAAGACATTAGACACATTTACACTACTGTTCACACTCCACGTAGTGGCTGCAAGGGCAAAACATCAGACACGTATACACTAATGTTTACACACCACTTAGTAGCTGCAAATGCCAGACATTAGACACGTTTACACTCCTGTTCACTCTCCACTTAGTGACTGCAAATGCAAGACATTAGACACGTTTGCACTACTGTTCACACTCCTTTTAGTGACTGCAAATGCATGACATTACACACGTTTACACTAATGTTCACACTCCACGTAGTGGCTTCAAATGCATGACATTAGACACGGTTACACTACTGTTACCAGTCCACTTAGTGACTGTAAATTCAAGAAAATGGACAGGTTTACACTACTGTTCACATTCCACTTAGTGACTGCAAATGCAGGGCATCAGACACATTTACACAACTGTTCACGCTCAACTCAGTGGCTGCAAATGCCGGACATTTAACACGTTTACACTACTGATCACACTCCACTCTGTAGCTGCAAATACAGGACATTAGACACATTTACACTACTGTTTACACTCCACTTAGTGGCTGCAAATGTAGACATTAGACACATTTACACTACTGTTCACACTCCACGTAGTGACTGCAAAGGCAAGACATTAGACTCGTTTACACTAATGTTTACACTCTAATAAGTAGCTGCAAATTCAGGACATCAGACATGTTTACACTCCTGTTCACACTCCACTTAGGGGCCGCAAATGCAAGACATCAGACACGTTTAAACTACTGTTCACACTACACTTAGAGTCTGCAAATGCATGTCATTTAACACGTTTACACTACTGTTTACACTTCACTTTGTGACCGCAAGTGCAAGACATTAGACACGTTTACACTACTGTTCACACTCCACTTAGTGACTGCAAATGCAAGAGATTAAACACGTTTACACTACTGTTCGCACTCCACTTGGTAGCTGCAAGTGCAGAACAATAGACACGTTAACACTATTGTTCACGCAACACTTAGTTGCTGCAAATGCATGACATTTAACTCGTTTACACTACTGTTTACATTTCACTTAGTGGCTGCAAATGCATGACATTAGACACGTTTACACTTCTTTTCACACTCCACTTAGATACTGCGAATGCAAGACATTAAACACGTTTACACTACTGTTTACACTCCACTTAGGGGCTGCAAATGCAAGACACTAGACACATTTACACTACTGATCACACTTCATATAGTACGTCAAATGAAAGACATTAGACACGTTTACACTACTCTTTACACTCCACTTAGCATGTGCAAATGCAAGACATTAGACATGTTTATACTACTGTTCACACTCCGCTTAGTGACTGCAAATGCAAGACATTAGACAGGTTTACACTACTGTTCACACTCAACTTAGTAGCCAGAAATGCAAGACACTAGACACGCTTACACTACTGTTCACACTCCTTTTAGTCGCAGCAAATGTAAGACATTAGACACGTTTACACTTCTGTTCACAATTCCCTTAGTGACTGCAAATCCAAGACATTAGACATGTTTACACTATTGTTCACACTGCACTTTGTGACTGCAAATGCATGATATTAGAAACGTTTACACAACTGTTCACACTCCACTTTGTGACTGCAAATGCAGGACATTTAACACGTTTACACTACTGTTTACCCTCCACTTAGTGACTGCAAATGCAAGAAATTAAACACATTCACACTTCTGTTTACACTCTACTCAGTGGTTGCAAATGCGAGACATTAGACACGTTTACACTACTGTTTACACTCCACTTAGTGCCTGGAAATGCGTGACATCACAAACGTTTACATTACTGTTCACGTTCCACTTAGTGGCTGCAAATGCATGACCTTAAACACATTTACACTACTGTTTACACTCCACTTAGTGACTGCAAATGCAAGACATTAGACACGTTTACACTATGCTCACATTCCACTTAGTGACTGCAAATTCAAAACAATAAACACCTTTACACTACTGTTTACACTACTGTTTTCACTCCACTTAGTAGGTGCAAATGCAAGACATTAGACACGTTTGCACTACTGTTTACACTCCACATAAAATGTGCAAATGCAAGACATTAGACAGGTTTATACTACTGTTCACACTCCACTTAGTTGCTGCAAATGCAGGACATTAGAAACATTAACACTACTGTGCACAGTCCACTTAGTGACTGCAAATGCAAGATATTAGACAGGTTTACACAACTGTTCACACTCCACTTAATGGCTGTAAATGCAAGACATCAGACACCTTTACACTACTCTTCACAATCCTCTCAGTGACTGCAAATGCAGGACATTTAAACGTTTACACTCCACTTTGTGGCCGCAAATGCAGGAAATTAGACAAGTTTACACTTCTGTTTACACTTTACGTAGTGGTTGCAAATGCAAGACATTAGACAAG
Organism: Gammarus roeselii; assembly: GCA_016164225.1. Lineage (NCBI taxonomy): Eukaryota > Metazoa > Arthropoda > Malacostraca > Amphipoda > Gammaridae > Gammarus > Gammarus roeselii. Next base: position 17,061 of record SDVV010000101.1, on the reverse strand, counting down.
TTTACACTATTGTTTACACTCCACTTAGTGCCTGGAAATGCATGACATCACACACGTTCACATTACTGTTCACATTCCACTTAGTGGGTGCAAATGCAGGAACTTAGACACATTCACACTACTGGTTACACTCCACTTAGTGTCTGCAAATCCAAGACATTAGACACGTTTGCACTTCTGTTCAAACTCCATTAAGTGACTGCAAATGCAAGACATTAGACGCGTTTGCACTACTGTTCACACTCCACTTAGTGACTGCAAATGCATGACATTAGACAAGTTTACACTACTGTTTACACTCCACTTAGTGATTGTAAATGCATGACGTTAGACACGTTTACACTTCAGTTCACACTCCACTTAGTGCCTGCAATTGCAATACATTTGATACGCTTACACTACTATTTACACACCACTCAGAGACTGCAAATGCAAGACATTCGAAACGTTAACACTACTGTTCACACTCCAATTAGAGACTGCAAATGCATGACATCAGACACGTTTACACTACTGTTCACACTACACTTAGAGTCTGCAAATGCATGACATTTACCACGTTCACAATACTGTTTACACTCTACTTAGTGACCGTAAATGCAAGACATAAAACATGTTTACACTACTGTTTACAACAAACTTAGGGGCTACAAATGCATGACATTAGACATGTTTACACTACTGATCACACTCTATTTAGTTGCTGCAAATGCAAGACAATTGACACGTTTACTTTACTGTTCACACTCCACTTAGTAGCTGCAAATGCAAGATTTTAGACACGTTTACTCTACTGTTCACACTCCACCTAGTGTATGCAAATGCAAGACATTTGACACGTTCACACTATTATTTACACTCCACTTTGTTACTTCAGATGCAAGACATTAGACAAATTTACACTGCAATATACACCCCGCTTAGTAGCTGCAAATGCAAGACATTGGACACTTATACACTACTAATCACACTTCACTTAGTGACTGCAAATGCAGAACATTTGGCACGTTTACACACTGTTCACACTCCACTTAGTAGGTGCAAATGCAAGACATTAAACACATTTGCACTACTGTTTACACTCCACTTAGTGGCCGCAAATACAAGACACATGACACGTTTACACTACTATTTACGCTCCACTTAGTAACTGCAGATGCAAGACATTAGACACGTTTACACTACTGTTCACACTCCACTTGGTAGCTGCAAGTGCAGAACAATAGACACGTTAACACTATTGTTCACGCAACACTTAGTTGCTGCAGATGCATGACATTTAACTCGTTTACACTACTGTTTAGATTTCACTTAGTGGCTGCAAATGCATGACATTAGACACTTTTACACTTCTGTTCACACTCCACTTAGGTACTGCAAATGCAAGACTTTAAACACGTTTACACTACTGTTTACACTCCACTTAGGGGCTGCAAAAGCAAGACACTAGACACGTTTACACGACTGATCACACTTCATATAGTACGTCAAATGAAAGACATTAGACACGTTTACACTACTGTTTACACTCCACTTAGCATGTGCAAATGCAAGACATTAGACACGTTTACACTAATGTTCACACTCCACTTAGTCACAGCAAATGCAAGACATTGGACACGTATACACTACTGTTTACACTCCACTTAGTGACTGTAAATGCAAGACATTAGACATGTTTATACTACTGTTCACACTCCGCTTAGTGACTGCAAATGCAAGACATTAGACAGGTTTAAACTACCGTTCACACTCAACTTAGTGGCTACAAATGCAAGATACTAGACACGCTTACACTACTATTCACACTCCACTTATTCGCAGATAATGCAAGACATTAGACACGTTTACACAACTGTTCACAATCCACTTAGTGACTGCAAATCCAAGACATTAGACACGTTTACACTATTGTTCACACTGCACTTTGTGACTGCCAATGCATGATATTAGACACGGTTACACTACTGTTCACACTCCACTTAGTGACTGCAAATGCAGGACATTTAACACGTTTACACTACTGTTTACCCTCCACTTAGTGGCCGCAAATGCAAGAAATTAAACACGTTCACACTTCTGTTTACACTCTACTCAGTGGTTGCAAATGCGAGACATTACACACGTTTACACTACTGTTTACACTCCTCTTAGTGCCTGAAATGCGTGACATCACAAACGTTTACATTACTGTTCATATTCCACTTAGTGGCTGCAAATGCAAGACCTTAAACACATTTACACTACTGTTTACACTCCACTTAGTAACTGCAAATGCAAGACATTAGACACGTTTACACTATGTTCATATTCCACTTAGTGACTGCAAATTCGAAACATTAAACACCTTTGCACTACTGTTTACACTACTGTTTTCATTCCACTTAGTAGGTGCAAATGCAAGACATTAGACACGTTTGCACTACTGTTTACACTCCACATAAAATGTGCAAATGCAAGACATTAGACACGTTTACACCACTGTTCACACTCCCTTTAGTGACTGCAAATGCAAGACATTAGACACGTTTACACTACTGTTCACACTCCACTTAGTTGCTGCAAATGCAAGACATTAGAAACATTAACACTACTGTGCACAGTCCACTTAGTGGCTGCAAATGCAAGATATTAGACATGTTTACACAACTGCTCACACTCCACTTAATGGCTGTAAATGCAAGACATCAGACACCTTTACACTACTCTTCACAATCCTCTCAGTGACTGCAAATGCAGGATATTCAAACGTTTACACTCCACTTAGTGGCTGCAAATGCAGGAAATTAGACACGTTTACACTTTTGTTTACACTTTACGTAGTGGTTGCAAATGCGAGACATTAGACACGTTTACACTACTGTTTACACTCAATTTAGTGCCTGGAAATGCATGACATCACACACGTTTACATTATTGTTTACATTCCACTTAGTGGGTGCAAATGCAAGACCTTAGACACATTTACACTACTGGTTACACTCCACTTAGTGTCTGCAAATCCAAGATATTAGACACGTTTACACTTCTGTTCAAACTCCACTCAGTGACTGCAAATGCAAGATATTAGACGCGTTTGCACTACTGTTCACACTCCACTTAGTGACTGCAAATGCATGACATTAGACACGTTTACACTCAGTTCACACTACACTTAGAGTCTGCAAATGCATGACATTTTACACTTCCACAATACTGTTTACACTCTACTTAGCGACCGAAAATGCATGCCATTAAACACGTTTACACTACTGTTTACACTCAACTTAGGGGCTTCAAATGCATGACATTAGACACGTTTACACTCCTGTTCACACTCCACTTAGTGACTGCAAATGCAAGACATTAGACATGTTTCTACTACTGATCACACTCCACTTATTGACTGCAAATGCAAGACAATAGACACGTTTACACAACTGTTCACACTTCACCTAGTGGCTACAAATGCAAGACATTAGACACGTTTACACTACTGTTCACACTCCACGTAGTGGCTGCAAGGGCAAGACATCAGACACATTTGCACTAATGTTTACACTCCACTTAGTGTCTGCAAATGCAAGACATTAGACACGTATTCACTTCTGTTCAAACTTCACTCAGTGACTGCAAATGCAAGACATTAGACGCGTTTGCACTTTTGTTCACACTACACTTAGTGCTGCAAATGCATGACATTAAAAACGTTTACACTACTGTTCACACTTCACTTAGAGTCTGCAAATGCATGACATTTAACACGTTCACAATACTGTTTACACTCTACTTAGTGACCGCAAATGCAAGACATTAAACACGTTTACACTACTGTTTACACTCAACTTAGGGGCTACAATGAATGACATTAGACACGTTTACACTACTGATCACACTCCATTTAGTTGCTGCAAATGCAAGACAATTGACACGTTTACACTCCTGTTCACACTCCACTTAGTAGCTGCAAATGCAAGACATTAGACACGTTTATTCTACTGTTCACACTCCACCTAGTGGATGCAAATACAAGACATTTGACAAGTTTACACTACTATTTACACTCCACTTTGTTACTGCAGATGCAAGACATTTCACAAATTTTTACTGCAATATACACTCCGCTTAGTAGCAGCAAATGCAAGACATTGGACACGTATACAATACTATTCACACTCCACTTAGTGACTGCAAATGCAGAACATTTGACACCTATACACTACTGTTTACACTCCACTTAGTAGGTGCAAATGTAAGACAATAGACACATTTTCAATACTGTTCACACTCCACCTAGTGGCCACAAATGCAAGACATTAGACACGTTCACACTACTAATCACACTCCACTAAGTGACTGCAAATGTAAGACATTAGACACGTTTACATTCCTGTTCACACTCCACTTAGTGGCTTCAAATGCAAGACATTAGACACGTTTAAACAACTGTTCACACTCCACTCAGTAGCTGTAAATGCATGGCATTAGACAGGTTTACGCTAATGTTTACACTCCACTTAGTAGCTTCAAATGCCAGACATTAGACACGTTAACACTCCTGTTCACACTCCACTTAGTAGCTGCAAATGCAAGATATTAGACACTTTTATATTACTGTTCACACTCCAATTAGTGACTGCAAACGCAAGACATTTTATACGTTTACACTGCTGTTCATACTCCACTTAATATCTGCAAATGAAAGACATTAGACACGTTTACTTTCCTGATCACACTACACTTAGTGACTGCAAATGCAAGACATTAGACACGTTTACACTACTGTTCAAACTCCACTTAGTTGCTGCAAATGCAAGACATTAGAAACGTTAACACTACTGTGCACAGTCCACTTAGTGGCTGCAAATGCAAGATATTAGACATGTTTACACAACTGTTCACACTACACTTAATGGCTGTAAATGCAGGACATCAGACACCTTTACACTACTTTACACAATCCTCTCAGTGACTGCAAATGCAGGACACTTACCACGTTTACACTCCACTCAGTGGCCACAAATGCAGGAAATTAGACACGTTTACACTTCTGTTTACACTTTACTTAGTGGTTGCAAATGCGAGACATTAGACACGTTTACACTACTGTTTACACTCCACTTAGTGCCTGGAAATGCATGACATCACACATATTTACATTACTGTTCACATTCCACTGATTGGCTTCGAATGCAAGACCTTAGACACATTTACACCACTGGTTACACTCCACTTAGTCTCAGCAAATCCAAGACATTAGACACGTTTACACTACTGTTCACACTCCACTCAGTAGCTGCAGATGCAAGACATTAGAAACTTTAACACTACAGTGCACAGTCTACTTAGTGGCTGCAAATGCAAAATGTTAGACTTGTTTACACCACTGTTCACACTCCACTTAGTGGCTGTAAATGCAAGACATTAGACACGTTCACACTAATGTTCACACTTCACGTAGTGGCTGCATATGCAAGTCATTAGACACATTTACAGTACTGCTACCACACCACTTAGTGACTGCAATTGCATGACATTAGACACGTTTACACTACTGTTTACACTCCAGTTAGTGACTGCATATGTAAGACATCAGACACGTTTACACTTCTGTTTACACTTCACTTAGTGCCTGCAAATGCATGACATTCCCCACGTTTAAACTAATGTTCACACTCCACGTAGTGGCTGCAAATGCAAGATATTAGACACGGTTATACTACTGTTACCACTCCACTTAGCGACTGTATATTCAAGACAATAGACATGTTTACACTACTGTTCACACTCCACTTAGTGACTGCAAATGCAAGACATCGGACACGTTCACACTACTGTTCACACTCCACTCACTGGCTGCAAATGCAGGACATTTAACATGTTTACACTATTTATCACACTCCACTCAGTGGCTGCAAATACAAGACATTAGACACGTTTACATTACTGTTTACATTCCACTTAGTGACTGCAAATGTAAGACATTAGACACGTTTACACCACTGTTTGAACTCCACTCAGTGGCTGTAAATGCATGACATTAGACACGTTTACACTACTCTTGACACTCCACTTAGTGTCTGCATATGCAAGACGTTAGACACGTTTGTTCTACTGTTCACACTCCACTTCGTGACTCTACTTGGTGACTGCAAATGCAAGACATTAGACATGTTTACACTACTGTTCACACTCAACTTACTGGCAGCAATTACAAGACAATATACACGTTTACACTATTGTTCACACTCCACTTGGTGACTGCGAATGCATCACATTAGACAAGTTTACACATCTGTTTGCACTCCACTTATTGGCCGCAAATGCATGTGATTAGACACGTTCACTCTACTGTTAACACTTCACTTGGTGACTGCGAATGCATGACATTAGACACGTTCACACAACTTTTCACACTCCACTTTGTAGCTGCAAATGCAAGACATTTGACACGTTTACACTACTATTTACAATCCACTTAGTGATTGCAAATGCAAGACATTAGACACGTTTACACTACTGTTCACACTCCACTTAGTAGCTGCAAATGCAAAACAATAGACACGTTCACACTATTGTTTGCACTACACTCAGTAGCTGCAAATGCATGACATTTAACACGCTTACACTACTGTTTAAACTCCACTTAGTGACCACAAATGCAAGACATTAGACACGTTTAGACTTCTGTTTACGCTCCTCTTAGTGACTGCAAATGCAAGACATTAAACACGTTTACGCTACTGTTTACCCTCTACTAAGTGATTGCAAATACAAGACATTAGACACGTTTTACACTACTGTTTACACTCCATTTAGTGGCTGGTAATGCAGGACATTAGACACGTTTACACTTCTGTTTACACTCCACTTAGTGCCTGCAAATGCATGGCATTAGACACGTTCACACTACTGTTTATACTTCACTCAGTGGCTGCAAATGCACGACGTTAGATATGTTTCTACTACTGATTACACTCCACTTAGTGGCTGCATATGCAAGAAAATAGACACGTTTACACAACTGTTCACGCTCCACCTAGTTACTAAAAATGCAAGACATTGGACTTGTTTACACTACTGTTTACACTCCACGTAGTAGCTGCAAAGGCAAGACATTAGACACGTTTACACTAACGTTTACACTCCACTTAGTAGCTGCAAATGAATGACATCAGACACGTTTACACTACTGTTCATACTTCACTTAGTGACTTCAAATGCAAGACTTTAGACACGTTTTTACTACTGATAACACTCCATTTAGTTGCTGCAAATGCAAGACAATCGACACGCTTACACAACTGTTCACACTCCACCTAGTGGCTGCAAATGCAAGACATTCGACACCTTTACACTACTGTTCACACTACACGTAGTGCGTGCAAAGGCAAGACATTAGACACGTTTACACTAATGTTTACACTCCACTAAGTAGCTGCAAATGCAGGACATCAGAAATGTTTATACTCCTGTTCACACTCCACTTAGTGGCTGCAAATGCAAGATATTAGACACGTTTGCACTACTGTTCACACTCCACTTAGTGACTTCGAATACATAACTTTAAACACGTTTTTGCTACTGTTTAAACTCCACATAGGGGCTGCAAATGCAAGACATTAGACACGTTTACACTACTGATCACACTTCATTTAGCATTTCAAATGCAAGACATTAGACACGTTCACACTACTGATCACACTTCATTTAGTATTTCAAATTCAAGACATTGGACACGTTTGCACTACTGTTCACACTCCATTTAGTGACTGCAAATGCATGACATTAGACACGTTTGCACTACTGTTCACACTATACTTAGTGACTGCAAATGCATGACATTAGACAAGTTTACACTACTTTTTACACTCCACTTAGTGGCTGCAAATGCATGACATTAGACACGTTTGCACTACTGTTCACACTATACTTAGTGACTGCAAATGCATGACATTAGACAAGTTTACACTACTGTTTACACTCCACTTAGTGTCTGCAAACGCATGACATTAGACACGTTTGCACTACTGTTCACACTCCACTTAGTGACTGCAAGTGCATGACATTAGACACGTTTACACTAATTTTCACACACAACGTAGTGACGGCAAATGCAAGACATTAGACACGGTTACACTACTGTTACCACTCCACTTACTGACTGTAAATTCAAAACAATAGACTCGTTTACACTATTGTTCACACTCCACTTAGTGACTGCAAATGAAAGACATCAGATACGTTTACATTACTGTTCACACTCCACTCAGTGTCTGCAAATGCAGGTCATTTAACACGTTTACACTACTGATCACACTCCACTCAGTAGCTGCAAATACAAGACATTAGACACGTTTACACTACTGTTTACACTCCACTTAGTGACTGCAAATGTAAGACATTAGACACGTTTACACTACTGTTTGAACTCCACTTGGTGCCTGCAAATGAATGACATTAGACACGTTTACACTTCTGTTCATACTTCACTTAGTGACTGCAAATGCATGACATCAGACACGTTTTTACTACAGATCACACTCCACTTAGTGGCTTCAAATGCAAGACAATAGACACATTTACACAACTGTTCACTCCCCACCTAGTACCTGCCAATGCAAGACATTGGACACGTTTACACTACTGTTCACACTCCACGTAGTGGCTGCAGAGGCAAGACATTAGACACGTTTACACTACTGTTAACATTCCACTTGGTGCCTGCAAATTCATGAATTTGGACACGTTTACACTACTGGTCATACTTAACTTAGTGGCTGCAAATGGAAGAAATTAGACATGTATCTACTACTGATTGCGCTCCACTTAGTGGCTGCAAATGCAAGACAATAGACACGTTTACACAACTGTTCACACTCCACATAGTGGTTACGAATGCAAGACATTAGACTCGTTTGCACTATTGTTCACACTCGACGTAGTGGCTGCAAAGGCAAGACATTAGACACGTTTACACTAATGTTTACACTCCACTTAGTAGCTGCAAATACAGGACATAAGACACGTTTACACTCCTGTTCACACTCCACTTAGTGGCTGCAAATCCAAGACATTAGACACGTTTGTTCTACTGTTCACACTCCACTTAGTGACTCTACTTGGTGGCTGCAAATGCAAGACATTAGACACGTTTACAATGCTGTTCACACTCCTTTTTGTAGCTGCACATGCAAAACATTAGACACGTTTACACTACTGTTTACACTCCACTTAGTGGCTGCAATTGAAAGACCTCAGACACGTTTACACTTCTGTTTTCACCCCACTTAGTGACTGCAAATGCAAAAAATTAGACACATTTACACTACTGTTTACACTCCCTTTAGTGACTACAATTGCAAGACATTACACACGTTTACACTGCTGTTCACACTCCTTTTAGTAGCTGCACAAGCAAACATTAGACACGTCTACACTACTGTTACACTACGCTTATTGGCTGCAGAGGCAAGACATTAGCCACGTTTACACTATATTTACACTACACTTCGTGACTGCAAATGCAGGACATTAGAAAAGTTAACATTAATGTTAAAACTCCCCTTTGTGGCTGTAAATGAAAGAAATTTGACCCGTTTACACTACTATTTACACTCCACTTAGTGACTGCGAATGCAAGATATTAGATACGTTTAAACTACTGTTCACACCCCACTTAGTGACTGCAATGCAAGACATCAGACACGTTTACACTCATGTTTACACTCCACCTAGTGACTGCAAATACAAGACATTAGACACGTTTACACTACTGTTCACACTCCACTTAGTGCCTGCAATTGCATTTTATTAGACACGTTTATACTGCTGTTCACACTCCTTTTAGTAGCTGCACATGAAAAACATTAGAAACGTTTACACTACTTTTTACACTCCACTTAGTGACTGCAAATGCAAGATATTAGATACGTTTTACTACTGTTCATACTCAACGTAGTGGCTGCATATGCAAGACATTGGACAAGTTCACTCTAATGCTTACACTCCTTTTAGAAGCTGCAAATGCAGGACATTAGACACGTTTACACTACTGTTCAGACTTCAATTAGTGACTGCAAATGCAAGACATTAAACACGTTTACACTACTGTTTACACTGCACTTAGTGGCTGCAAATGCAGGACATTAGACACGTTTACACTACCGTTTTTACACTCCGCTTAGTAGCTGCAAATGCAAGACATTAGACACGTTTACACTACTCTTTACACTCCACTTAGTGACTGCAAATGCATGACATTAAACACGTTTACACTACAGTGTACTCTCCACTTAGTTGGTGCAAATGCGAGACATTAGACACGTTTACACTACTGTTCACACATCTTAGTGACTGCAAATGCAAGACATTAGACACGTTTACACTACTGTTCACACTCCACTTAGTGACTGCAAATGCAAGATATTAGACACGTTTACACTACTCTTCACACTCCTTTTAGTTGCTGCAAATACAAAACATGTGACACGTTTACACTACTACTTACACCCCACTTAGTAGCTGCAAATGCAATTCATTAGACACGTTTACACTTCTGTTTATACTCCACTCAGTGACTGCAAATGCAAGACATTTGACACGTTTACACTACTGTTTACACTCTACTTAATGGCTGCAAATCCACGACATTAGACACGTTTACACTACTGTTCACACTACACTTAGTGACTGCAAATGTATGACATTTAACACGTTTACACTACTGTTTACACTCCACTTAGTGGCTGCAAATGCAAGATATTAGTTACGTTTACGCTACTGTTCACACTCGAATTAGTGATAGCAAATGCAAGACATTAGACACGTTCACACTACTGTTTACAATGCACTTAGTGGCTGCAAATGCAGGACATTAGACACGTTTACACAACTGTTTTTACACTCCACTTTGTAGCTGCAAATGCAGGTCATTAGACACGTTTACACTTCTGTTTACACTCCACTTAGTGGCTGCAAATGCATGACATTAGACACGTTTTCACTACAGTGTACTCTCCACTTAGTTGGTGCAAATGCAAGACATTAGACACGTTTACACTACTGTTCACACAATACTTAGTGACTGCAAATGCAAGACATTAGACACGTTTACACTACTGTTCACACTCCACTTAGTGACTGCAAATGCAAGACATTAGACACGTTTACACCAATGTCTACACTCAACTCAGTAGCTGCAAATGCATGACATTAGTCACGTTTACACTACTGTTTACACTCCACTTAGTGACTGCAAATGCAAGACATCAACTTAGTTTCTGCTAATGCAAGACATTAGACTCGTTTACACTACTTTTTATACTCCACTTAGTGCCTGCAATTACATTATATTAGACACGTTTATACTGCTGTTCACACTCTTTTAGTAGCTGCACATGCAAAACATTAGACACGTTTACACTACTGTTTACACTCCACTTAGTAACTGCAAGGGCAAGACATTAGACACAATTCAAACTACTGTTCACAATACACTTAGTGACTGCAAATGCAAGACCTAAGACACGTTTACACTTCTGTTTAGACTCCATTTAGTGACTGCAAATGCAAGACATTAGACACGTTTACACTGCTGTTCACACTCCTTTCAGTAGAGTAGCCGCATAGGAAAACATCAGGCACGTTTACTCTACTGTTCACACTTCACTTAGCGACTGCAAAGGCAAGACATTAGACACGTCGTGATATGTTTACACTTCTGTTCACACCCCACTTAGTGACTGCAATGCAAGACATTAGACACGTTTAAACTACTGTTCGAATTCCACTAAGTGACTGCAGTGCAAGACATTAGACACGTTTACACTCCTGTTTACACTCCACTTAGTGACTGCAAATGCAAGACATTAGACACGTTTACACTAATGTTCACACTACACTTAGTGACTGCAAGCGCAGGACATTCGACAAGTTTACACTTCTGTTTACACTCCACTTAGTGGCTACAAGTGCATAACATTAGACAAGTTAATACAACTGTTCACACTTCTTTTAGTGACTACTCAGTGGCTGCCAATGCAAGACATAAGACGCGTTTACACTACTGTTCACACCCCTCTTTGTGACTGCATTGGCAAGACATTAGACACGTTCACACTTCTGTTCACACTCCACTTAGTGACTGCAAATGCAAGGCATTAGACATGTTTATACTATTGTTTACACTCCACTTAGTGGCTGCAAATGCAAGACACCAGACACGTTCACACTTTTGTTAACACTCCACACAGAAGCTGCAAATTCAAAATATTAGACACGTTTACACTGCTCTTCACACTCCTTTTAGTTGCTGCAAATACAAAACATTTGACACGTTTACACTACTACTTACACTCCACTTAGTAGCTGCAAATGCAATTCATTGGACACGTTTACACTACTGATTATACTCCACTCAGTGACTGCAAATGCAAGACATTTGACTCGTTTACACTACTGTTTACAATCTACTTAGTTGATGCAAATCCACGACATTAGACACGTTTACACTACTGTTCACACTACACTTAGTGACTGCTAATGTATGACATTTAACACGTTTACACTACTGTTTACACTCCACTTAGTGGCTGCAAATGCAAGATATTAGTTATTTTTACACTACTGTTCAAACTCTGATTAGTGATAGCAAATGCACGTTTACACTACCGTTTTTACACTCCACTTAGTAGCTGGAAATGCAGGACATTAGACACGTTTACACTACTGTTTACACTTCACTTAGTGGCTGCAAATGCATGACATTAGACACGTGTACACTGCAGTGTACTCTCCACTTAGTTGGTGCAAATGCAAGACATTAGACACGTTTACACTACTGTTCACACAATAACTAGTGGCTGCAAATGCAAGACATTAGACATGTTTCTACTACTGATCGCACTCCACTTAGTGGCTGCGAATGCAAGACAATAGACACGTTTATACAACTGTTCACGCTCCACCTAGTGGCTACAAATGCAAGACATTAGACTCGTTTACACTATTGTTCACACTCCACGTAGTGGCTGCAGAGGCAAGACATCATACACGTTTACACTAATGTTTACACTCCACTTAGTAGCTGCAAATGCATGACATTATACACGATCACACTACTGTTTACACTTCACTTAATGGCTGCAAATCCACGACATTAGACACGTTTACACTACTGTTCAAACTCCAACTAGAGACTGCAAATGCAAGACATCAGACACGTTTGCACTACTGTTCACAATACTCTTAGTGGCTGCAAATGTATAACATTTAACACGTTTATACTACTGTTTACACTCCACTTAGTGACTGCAAATGCAAGACATTAGTGACGTTTACAATACTGTTCACACTCTACTTAGTGACAGCAAATGCGATACATTAGACACGTTCACACTTCTTTTCTTACTCCACTTAGTGGCTGCATATGCAAGACAATAGACACATTTACACTGCTGTTTTAACTTCACTTAGTGGCTGCAAATACGAGACATTAGATACGCTTACACTTCTGTTCATACTCCACTGAGTAGCTGCAAATGCATGACATTGAACACATTTACACTACTGTTTACACTCCATTCAGTGGCTGCAAATGCAAGACATCAGACACGTTTCCACTACTGTTCACACTCCACCTAGTAGCTGCAAATGCAAGACATTAGAAATGTTTACACTACTTTTTACACTACACTTAGTGACTGCAAATGCATGACATTAGACACGTTTACATTACTGTTTATACACCACTCAGTGACTGCAAATGCATGACATTAGACACGTTTACACCACTGTTTACACTCTACTAAGTGGCTGCAATTGCATGACATTAAACCCGTTTACACTACTGTTTGCGCTACTGTTTACACTACTGTTTACACTCCACTCAGTGACTGCAAATGCGAGACATTAGACACGTTTGTACTACTGTTCACACTCCACTTAGTGACTCTACTTGGTGACTGCAAATGCAAGACATAAGACATGTTTACACTGCTGTTCACACTCCTTTTAGTAGCTGCACATGCAAAACATTAGACACGTTTACACTACTGTTTACACTCCACTTAGTGGCTGCAAATGCAAGACCTTAGACACGTCTGCACTACTGTTACATTCCACTTATTGGCTGCAAAGGCAAGACAATAGCCACGTTTGCACTACATTTACACTACACTTGGTGACTGCAAATGCAGGACATTAGACACGTTTACATTTCTGTTTACACTCCCCTCTGTGGCTGTAAATGCAAGACATTTGACACGCTTACACTACTATTTACACTCCATTTAGTGACTGCAAATGCAAGACATTTGATACGTTTAAACTACTGTTCACACCCCACATAATGACTGCAATGCAAGACGTTAGACACATTAACACTCCTGTTTACACTCCACCTAGTGACTGCAAATACAGGACCTTAGACACGTTTACACTTCTACTGATCACACTTCACTTAGTGAATGCAAATGCATGACATCAGACACGTTTAGACCACTACTGATCACATTTCGCTTAGTGGCTGCAAATGCAAGACAATAGACACGTTTACACAACTGTTTGCGCTCCACTCAGTGGTTGCAAATGCAGGACATTTAACACGTTTACATCACTGTTAACCCTCCACTTAGTGGCTGCAAATACAAGACATTAGACACGTTTACACTACTGTTTACACTCTACTTAGTGGCTGGAAACGTAGGACATTAGACACGGTTACACTACTGTTTTTACATAACTTTGTGGCTGCAAATGCAAGACATAACACATGTTTCTACTACTGATCGCACTCCTTTTAGTGACTGCAAATTCAAGACAATAGACACGTTTACACTATTGTTCACAATCGACATAGTGGCTGCAAAGGCTAGACATTAGACACGTTTATACTACTGTTCACACTCCTCTCAGTGACTGCAAATGCAAGACATCAGACACATTTACACTACTGTTCACACTTCACTCAGTGGCTGCAAATGCAGAACATTTAAAACGTTTACACTACTGTTTTTCTCCACTTAGTGACTGCAAATACAAGACATAAGACACGTTTACACTTCTGTTTACATTCCACTTAGTGACTTCAAATGCGAGACATTAGACACGTTTATACTACTGTTCACACTCCTCTCAGTGACTTTACCTAGAGGCCGCAAATGCAAGACATTAGACACGCTTACACTACTGTTTACACTCCACTTAGTGACTACAAATGCAAGAAATTAGACACGTTTACACTACTGTTTACACTCCACTTGGTGACTGCAAATGCAAGACATCAGACACGTTTACACTACTGTTCACACTCCACTCAGTGGCTGCAAATGCAGGACATTTAACACGTTTACACTACTGATCACACTCCACTCAGTGGCTGCAAATACAAGACATTAGACACGTTTACGCTACTATTTACACTCCACTCAGTGGATGCAAAAGTAAGACATTAGACACGTTCACACTACTGTTTGAACTCCTCTTAGTGCCTGCAAATGAATGACATTAGACACGTTTACTCTACTGTTTATACTTCACTTAGTTACTGCAAATTCAAGACATTAGACACGTTGATACTACTGATCGCACTCCACTTAGTGGCTGCAAATGCATGACAATAGACACGTTTACACAACTGTTCATACTCACCTAGTGGCTGCAAATGCAAGACATTAGACCCGTTTACACATCTGTTCACACTCCACTCAGTGGCTGTCAATGCATGAAATTAGATGCGTTTACACTAATGTTCACACTCCACGTAGTGTCTGCCAATGCAAGACACTAGACATGGTTACACTATTGTTGCAACTCCACTTAGTGACTGCAAATGCAAGACAATAGGCAAGTTTTCACTACTGTTCACACGTCACTTAGTGACTGCAAATGCAAGACATCAGACACGCTCACACTACTGTTCACACTCCACTATGTGACTGCAAATACAGGACATTTAACACATTTACACTACTGTTTATACTCCACCTAATGGCTGCAAATGCACAACATCAGACACGTTTGCACTACTGTTAACACTCCACCTATTGGCTGCGAAGGCAAGACATTTGCTACGTTTGCACTTCTTTTACACAACACTCAGTGGCTGCAAATGAGGACATTAGACACGTTTACATTACTATTTACACTCCCCTTTGTAGCTGCAAATGCAAGACATTTGATTCATTTACACTACTATTTACACTCCACTGAGTGACAGCAAATGCATGACATTAGACACATTTTCACTACTTTTCACGCGCCACTTAGTGACTGCAAATGCAAAACATAAGTCACGTTTACACTTCTGTTCACACTCCACTCAGTGACTGCAAATGCAGGACATTTAACACGTTTTCACTACTGTTCACGCGCCACTTAGTGACTGCGAATGCGAGACATTAAACTCGTTTATACTACTGTTCATACTCCACTCAGTGACTCTACTTAGGGGCCGCAAATGCAAGACATTAGACACGTTTACACTACTGTTTACACTCCACTTAGTGGCTGCAAATGCAGGACATTAGACACGTTTACACTAGTGTTCACACTCCCCTTAGTGACTGCAAATGCAAGACATTTGACACGTTTACACTACTGTTTACACCCCACTTGGTGACTGCAAATGCATGACATTAAACACGTTCACTCTACTATTTAGCAATCACTTAGTGGCTGCAAATCCACGACATTAGACACGTTTACACTACTGTTCACACTCCACTTAGTAACTGAAGACGCAAGACATTACACACGTTCACACTACTGTTCACATTCCACCTAGTGACTGCAAATGCAAGACATCAGACACTTTTACACTACTGTTCACACTACACTTAGTAGCTGCAAATGCATGACATTTAACACGTTTACACTACTGTTTACACTCCGCTTAGTGGCTTCAAATGCAAGACATTAGTTACGTTTATACTATTGTTCACACTCTAATTAGTGGCAACAAATGCATGACATTAGACAAATTTACACTACTATTTACACTGCACTTAGTAGCTGCAAATGCAGGACATTAGACACGTTTACACTACTGTTTATACACTTCACTTAGTAGCTAAAAATGCA